>JABXWE010025685.1:0-23903 GCA_014611495.1 Limonius californicus
AAAAAGATAGGAAGCTGGGGTTTTCACTGAATCGCTCAGTACGTAATGGAGCATATGAATATGCAAAGAAATATTACACTCGTGGATATATGTAAACGCACCGGCCCCCTCCCCCCTCTTTTTTAGAAAAATATTTTTTTTATTCTAACGGTTGTTATTTTTTTGCGTCAAAGAATCTTTTTCCGCGAAAATAAAAAAATGGATTTTTTATGCCCTACAAAATATAATTTCCAGGGACTTAGAAAATTTTACCTCGGTAGCAACAGCGATCGGTACTAGTTAGACCGCGCGACGTATATAGTAGAGAATGAAGTATGCCTGGTTGCATATTAAAAGGAAATTAAGGGGCACCGCAGATATTTGGCGGGAATTCTTACAAACCTTGTAAGTCTGTTCGTTACGAGGCAAGGTTTTAGGATAGCACTTGAACAACCGTTTTGAGGAAAATAACTCTACTGTTGAATAAAGATGATATGAACAGTTTCCAGTATGGGAAAGTCCAGGGAGGCAGTCGCGTCCACTTATTTTAAATTGGGTAACCGGTTTTTTTTCTAATTATTAGGTTTTTGATATAATGGGATTAAATTTGATTTTTCTCTTTCGCTTTGAAAACCGTAACTCTTTATAATTCTAATTTAGGTACAGTTTATTACATTTCATACTGCAAATATGGGGAAAGTATTGATTGATAAATTAGTTCGATTTTAATTGATATTTCAGTTTTGGATCTTGAGAATTTTGATATACACTCATCGAGGCAATATGTAACTAATTTGATTTGGGCATAATATCCCTAATATAAATCGAACGAGTCTTCCTTAAACTCTACTCTAGCTTCAAAATTAAGGCTGCTTTGATTTTTTTTTAAATTACGGCTTTAAGGCCCATTTACACAAATCTTCAACATAATTGCCAACAAAAAAAATGTAGAATAAACCTACGGCAACAATGTCGCACCAAAATTAAAAAAATATACCTATATTTTAAAATACCTTCAAAACCAACAAGGGTTTTGATTAGAAACGTCGACGTGTGAAAGCACAATATAAAGGTACAAACTCATTTTTTCTTAGTAGCAAAGCTCTTCTCAGAGGCCTTTTAATAATTACTGGAAATTTAAGACAAGTTCCTGAACGGTCTTTATTCATTGGAACCAAAGTGTTAACAACAATTATGGAAGTTACCTACTCTCGAGTGTCAATTTCCACTGCATACACAAATGCTTTTAATGTTCCCACAAGAAAAAATCAAGACAGTTTGGGCTTCGTGGTGGCCAAGGTAATGGACTGCCACTACCAATCCATCGTTCTGGAAATTAACGATTTAACCATTCTCGTGTTTGAATTCCCCAGTGTGCTGGTGCCCCGCCCATTTAAAAAACATATTTCTTCTTAAATCTAATGGTACATCATCTAATAGATCCCTGAAATCGGTGTCTAAGAATTCAATAAAATTATGCCCGTTTAGGCGATCAGGCAAAATGTGTGATCCTATAAGCCTATTACCTATAATACCACCTCACACATTAACGCTAAACCGAACTTGATGATTTGTTTGGTACAGTGCATGGGGGTTTTCATAGGTCCATTGGTGCATGTTATGGGCAAGACATATAGTCTACATATCTTGGTTATGGGTATTAAATGTTCCATTTCTGGTGAACGTAGCTTCATCACTTCACAAGATATGTCCAATAAAATCAGGATCCCTTTCTTGCTCACGAAGTAACCATCTGCAGAATCTGACTCTTTGCTGATAGTCCTGGTAATAATCCCTGTATTCGTTGATAATGATACGGGTGCAAGCCATTTTCCTGTAATAAACGATGAATTGTTCTTTGGCTAACATCAAACATTCTGGCAATGGATCGGGTACTTTGCTCTGGTTCATTTTCGACGACATTTAAGAAATTGTTTACAACCAGTGGTAACAATACTCGTTGAGGACGGCCTCTGTGAGCTACTGGAGTGGGTGCAATTCTTCCAGTTTCTCGCATTCGTTGATCCAATCGTCGAATAACATTATTATTTGGATGCCTTCTGTTTGAATACCGTTCGGCATACAAATTAGCAGCAACATTAAAATTACTACGATATTCCCCTAAAATCAAATAGGTACATGTCTGCATACTCCACAAATCTGTACTCCATGACCCTAATTTGGGAAATCAAACACAAATAAATTAAAATCAAACTAAACTGAAGGTAACGCTAAGATAATTAATGCAAAGAGAATTAAACACTGCCTTTTGATCAGCAAATTGTCACAGAAATGTCATTAAAAGTCAAATTACTTAAAATAAAAAACTACGTCAAAGCATGTTGTTGCAACATTTTTGGAAAACTCAAGTATTGCAAAAGCTTTAAACTTCGGATGGAAATTCTGGGCAAACCAAGGGTATGATGACTACGATTACAGATTGGTGATTCCTTTTGTTGATTAAACTACAGTTAAAATTCATCATTTCATAAAAATATCGCACGATAAGGAACCCAGAATTCAATTTTAAGACTGTCAATAACTCCTCATCTAGGAGCTTAACAGCAAATTGGTATAAGACTTTATCGCTTCATTTATGACTCAGAATCAGTTGGTATGTCTATTATCCGCCATTTAAGATTCACCCTGTAATTACTTCCGGTTATACCAAAAATTGTGTGAACTCTCTATATCTAAACGTATTGCCCAGTAGTGTTGACTCAAAAAATAAGAATGTATCTGTTCGTTCCCATTTTTCAAAGCAATTTGTATAGACACTATTATTAAAAATAAGAAAAAGTCTTGGGGAGATCTTTTGTTTCGCATATTTTTATCAAGTTTGGCGTGCAAAATTTCAGTCCTGTATAAACTGCATTACAATACAAAACCAATTATTTCAGAATGCACCTCGTACACAAAATTAATTGTGCAATGTGCAACCTTCGTGGTGCGAAATAATTCAAATATGTAAACAAAATTCACTTGAAATGGATTTATATGTACTTTCTTAAATAAAAAAGGACAGACATAATCTAATTGCTGTAAATGTGATAGCAATAATAAGAAATGTTTTTAATTATAAACGATTAGTGTTGTATGTTATCGAAAGTTGATCGTTTTTTAAGAAAATAATTCACAGATAAGGCATCTTGTACGAATGAGGTGGCGTTAATAAAACCCAACAAACTCTAACCTTAAAAATCTGCTTCTTAGCAAGTGATAAAATTTAATTTTAGCAAAGGTAGCTCATAATTTTAAAGTAAGTATCAGTTTTTACGGAAAAAACTAACTGACAGAATAATGTAACCAACTACAAATATTTTTTAATATGATAATCTCTAATTTTAGTTGCAAGATTCATCTTCGTTCACGATGGGTGTATTAAGAAAAATACAAACAAGGAAAGTACTAATAATATGCATACTCCTAATGCTGGGTTTTGTTGTATTACTCACAATACGCAGTAATCCCCCCTTAGATGAGCGTGATCGAAAATTCAGACTGTAAGCAACCATATCATATTATTTAACTGTTTTATCATTGTATACTATCTTTTAGTGAAAAAATAGATGAGTTGATTAAAAGCTATGCCAGCCCTGAAGCTTGCAAACAACCATACTTGCCAGTTGACTCCCCGGAAATTATGAAATTTGTCAAAGATGTTCCACCTATTGATTGTAGTGCAGCTGGTTTCGATTGGGTGGTGTGTGAGGTATGTTAATTGGAGTAGCAGTTTTAATATGTGCTCTATATGAAACTACATTGAAGTAGTGATTTTAAAAATCCTTATAACCACAAATTTTTAAAAATTGATTGTTCAGATTCATGCTAAAACAAACTTTAAAATATTGTAGACTGATAAAAAGAACTGTAGCTCTCATATATAATACATACATACGTTTTTCTCCTTGAAATCCCATATCTTCTTCAGCCTTTCTTGCTTAATAGTAAGTACGTCCTAAAGCCACTTTTATTATGTAGTGAAGAATGCAAATTCATCCATTTGTTATATCAATTAGAATACAATTTTTGAAATAATATCCACAATAGTTTACTACATTATTGTAAAGATTATCTATACGTAATTATTTTAAAATATCAACCCCTTATTAAAACAGTTACACAATAGGGATCTCCCAAATGAGATAGAATGTTGGTTAAATGGGACAAAATTTGCCAATTTAGGAGGCAACTATAATCCTATTTGTGTTTTTCCCAAAATATACATAGCTTATCAGATACCAGCGAAAAATTGCATACAAAACCCTGAAGGCCTGTAAAATTTAAAATACCTTCTTGTAGCATTAACGGAAAATATTTGCTTACATTGAAATATATAATAGGTTCATTAAGTAAAGGAGCTATTGTGCAACTCACTTCTAGCGTTATGTGTAGAATCGGGGCTGAAATGCATAATCTGGGGAGTACAAGAAAGGTTTGAACTACATTCTTATCATTTTGGGGATTTTAAGAACCTACTATAACCTGTATAGAGAAATATTCTTTAAGCTACAGCAGTCATTTTGAAATAATAAATTTCTATATGAATGCCTTAAATGTGGTTGCTAATAATTATTGTTTAAACTTAGGATTCGGAATGCAAAATTCAAGAGCAAGCAAAGACACAATATGGGAAAGTTAAGTGTTCATTTACTGACATGATAAGACAAGATGATTTTTATTTAACTGAAGGGGAAACAACTGCTTCTGACTCTTCATACAAGTTACAAAAAAGTGATGTGGTACGTAAATGTATGTTTCTCAATATTCTGCTTACTCATTATCTAATTGCAGGTAAAAGTATCTTGTAACTCAGAGGGTGGGCAAACGTGGAAAGCTACCTTAACAGGAATAAGAGCAGATAAGAAAATATGGGAACGAGCAGGTTGGAATCTGCTACCTAAAGATGCCCTTAAACTGAATGTGCTTATGTTTGGCTTTGATTCACTTTCTCGCAATACATTTATTCGTAAACTGCCAAAAAGTTACAAGTATTTAACAGAGGTGTTGAAAGGACATGTTTTGCAAGGGTAATTCATTATGTGGTCATCGGTAAATCATTAGTTATGCAAATCTTCTCCTTATAGCTACAACATAGTAGGTGATGGAACACCACAAGCTCTTATACCCATTCTTACGGGAAAAACGGAATTAGAACTACCAGATACTCGGAAAAGAGTCCCAAAAGCAAATTATGTGAATGTATATCCATTTATTTGGAATGAATTTAAAGATGCTGGTTATGTGACTGGTTTCCTTGAAGATGTACCTCATCTTGGTACTTTTACTTACAGGTTAAGAGGTTTTGATGTAAGTATTATATATACTTATAGATTCACATTTAAATTTTAAAAAATTATTTACGTAGGAACCTCCAACTGACCACTATATGAGACCATATTATATTGCAACTGCTAAAGAATGGTCACGTGGACCTAAATTATGTGCTGGGGCAATTCCAAGGCATAAAGTTATGATGAATCAAGTGAAACACGTAAGATTTTCATGAATTGCTGTACACAAATAATTACCATTTTTCTTTACAGTTCTTTTCGGTGTATCAGGATAAGCCTAAGTTTATATTTGGATTCCATGGAGAATTATCGCACGATTCATATAACCTAATAGGAACTGCTGATGAGGATCTGCTGGAGTTTTTAAAAGATTTGAATGAGAGTGGTGCTCTTCATGACACACTTCTGATTGTCATGGCGGACCACGGTCATAGGTAATGATCAGTTATTTTCAAATAAAAATAAGAAAGTTGCTAATAAATTCACTATTTAAGTACATTAGAATTAATGTAAATTCGAAGATTAAGTTGGGGGGGAATTTTAGCACATGTAGAAAATTTGAATCGATTGCCGCACTCTTATACTTTTATTTAATTACAAAATTTGAAACCGGAGATATGTTCGCCGCTGTGTAGTTGTTATAGCAGTTTTTATTACCGGCTGTGCAATTTACCGAGAAGCCGCCAGCTGATCTTACACTTTTTGTCTTCTTACCTCAGCAAAAATTAAGTTTTAGAAAAATGTACGAGATGGCGCCGGTTATTTCTGAAATATTTCTACATCAAAAACAAAGCCTTCTATCCTACTCTTATCTAAACCATGTCTAGCTAAGCTAAAGCAAATATATGTTAAAATTTACTGTGACTCCTACCACAGCTTGTGTAAAAGTATTTGGTTTTGTATAGTAGCATTGATTAATTAATTGATTAGCACTTTTCCCACAGATCCATCTACCCATCATGAGCACAATTTCTGCTTTGTTTGAGATGTTATGTAGGTGTACTTTCCAATTCAGTTTTGCATCTAGTCTAGGGTGATGCCCAGATACTTAACCTCATAGCTAACCTGAATTCTTTTGCCAAAGATGATCAAAATATGAAACGCCCCTTTATCTCTTTGCTTGATTAAAGGTATTACTGATGTTTTGCAAAGGTTTACCTTTAGGTTTTCCCTTTCACAGCACCTTTGGATGACATTTAGCGGCCTATGCATGAAAGTTGCCTGATTGTTTACTATTTGCCTCCTTATGAGGACGACTATGCCAGTAACATATCCTTGGGCATAGAACCTTCCATCATTGAGTATCTTTCAATGGTCATTTACTACCAGGTTCCACAGAAAGGGAGCTAAAACCACCCCTTGTGGACAGCCTTTGGCAGCACATGCCCTGATAGTTTCTTTTCCCAAGCAGGCCTGTATTTGACTCCCTTTTAACAGGGTTTTTATCCATTTGTTTATGACGTCGCTAGCGCCACGTTGCAGATAGCAGAGATCATAGATTTAACGAAGGCATTATGAAAATCCCCTCTCTATATCTAAAAAGACAGCTACACCTGTTTCCTTGTTTATTATTTACACATTTATCGTATCGAGTAAGTTGTGAAGTGCAGATTCACATGACTTTCTTAATTGTTACACATACCGCAATGACAAATAAGAAACCTATTTTTTTTATTTCGCGCTTTTATACCTACTGTATGATTGAAATTGATAACTTGAATACCAATTTATCCAGGTTTTTTCAGATGTCCAATTAAATTTTCCTTTTTTCTTTGTGATAACAATTTCCCTAGTTTAACGGAAATTTCTTATGATCTGACAACACTGGATAATGCAGGTAAACTCAGGCCCTAACATGTTTTAAACCCCTCACCTTAAAACAGTTTCCTTAACGAAAATAAATTAAGAAACGAAATTTTAATTTTTAATGGAATCAGTCAAATCCATGGTTTAATTAGAAGTTGCCTTGGGTGTAATTTTCTACTAACGGCGCCTAAACTCACCTACAAATGGAGTAACCAAAACCTCACTATTTATCAATATACTGAGCGATCAGTTGCGTTTAAAAATGTTATCACATGAAAGAGTGTAGAAATTGACACCAGCCAAGCGCAGAGTTACAAAACAATACATCAAAATATCAACGTCTACAAATGACAGCTCAAACAAACCAATGGAATATTTTAGGTGTCTTTAACCCAGGCGTGAAACTAGAAAATTTTTCGTACGAAAACTGTAATAAAAAGGCAGATACCATAGATAAAGAAAGGTATTACAAGTATAATCATCATAAAGCCGCTAGATCTGCAAAGCTGTTTCGTGTAGGGCATCTTAACCGTTGTCAAAAGTGGGACGATGATTGAAGTTAGTTGTCATCTAATGCAGTGGTTCCCAAACTTGTTTAAAGCAAGCCCCTTTTAGCCTTAATTTTTCTCGCGACCCCCTCTTGTGGTATGCAACTTCATTCAGAATCAGCGGCTGAACGGCCAACTACGCCATCTATTACCAAGTAGCGCAATTTACTTATATGTGCTTTGTGTTTCCGGAAATTTCCACCATATTGGAGAGGGTGCTAGATGGCACTGGTATAATCTGGAAATCCAATTTGCTTTATATAGGCGGCGGACTGCGATGAGATTAATCATCATTTCAAAACTGTTTGCTGACTATGACTCGTTTTCTAAGGTTTGATACATTTTTAAATGAACTTTAGAACCTTCCGGGTCTGGTAGTGACCAGCATTCAAAGAAAAATAGATTATACAGCGATGAATATCACAAATATGGTTTTACCGTTATTTCCCAGAAATCCCAGTGTGTACTTTGTAGAGAAATGTTGTCAAAAGAAAGTATGAAGCCATCAAAGCTATTTCAACTTTTCATCATTATCATCATCAGAGCCGTTCAATCCCAGGGGATTATGGCTAGCGAAACGCTCTTTAATCCTTTTAAAGAGGTGGATTACTCCTCTTGTACATATGTTTTACAAATCTATGTTAGCGCTGGCTTTTTTTGTAATGTTTTTCCATTCTTTCCTTTCGTTGCATTTTACTTTTCAGTCATTAATTTTCAATGTTTTTATATCTTCCTCCACCTGATTCCACCATCTACTTCTTGGTCTTCCTCTTGCTCTTGGCCTTAGGGGGGTCCAGTTTGTTATTCTTTTTGTTATTTCTGTTGCTTTTCTTCTCATAATATGACCCACCCATTTTAGTCTTCTTGCTGTTATATGTCTAGATATATTTTCTCCATCTAATTATTTTTCTATTTCTACATTTTTCTGTACTCTCTTTTGTCCGTCTCTTGTGAGGACTGGTCCCAGTATTGTTCTCATTATCTTCCTTTCCAATATTTTTAAGTCTTCTTCTTTTTTTTTTTATTTATGGTTGTTGTTTCCAGCGCTAAGAGATGATTGGTGTGATCAAGGTCTTGTATTTGAATTTTTGTTCTTTTGCTGATAGTTTTGGACTACAGTAGTTTTCTATTGATGCCAAAGATTTAGTATCCTTTTAGGATTTTTTCTTTTATTCTATATTTTCCCGTTTGTCCTGTCATTGCTTCTAAGTAATTGAAGTGTAATACCTCTTCAAACTTGTAGTTTTTTATTTTTATAGGATTTACAGTTTTTTGTTTGTCCCTTGAAACTCTCATGTATTTTGTTTTGCCTTCGTTTATTTGTAACCCAAACTTTTGTGCCTCCGTGTCTAGTTTCTCAACTGCTCTTATTAAGTCTTTTTTTGAGTTTCCAATAATAGCTGGGTCTTCGGCGTAGGTTATTATTTGCATTCAATTTTCTATTTTACTCTTCCTATTTAGGTTTATTTTTCTTGAAATGTTGGGTGTAGAAGCCAGGAGCCCAGGCAATGAAAACAAGGGAAATAATGAAAAAACCACAAGAGAAACTCCTGAAGTAGAAGATATAATAAATTTCCCCACTGAAGAAGAAATTCGAAAAGAAATAAAAAGGACCCGCAACGGTAAAGCGACAAGGGAAGACAAAATAGCAGCAGAGCTTCTGAAATATGGAGGGGAAACAATCCAAACGCAAATATTTCTACTTTTAAATACCAAATATCCAGACAAAAAAGAAAAGCCTGTGGAATTCTTTGAAAGAAAACTAAACTCCCTCCACGAGGAGCGAGACATCAGCAACCACCACTAATGAAAAAGCATTACTATCAAGTTATCGAGTTGTATTTCACATTGCAAAAACCAGTTAGCCATATACAATTGCTAAAGATCTGATTTTACCAGCAGCTGTTGAAATGGTGCAAATAATAATTGGTGAAAAAGAGGCCGACAAGCTGAAAGCAATACTCCTCTCTAATAATACTATGCAAAGAAGAATAAGTGACATGGCTGAAGATATTCCAACACAAGTTGTTGAAAATATTAGTGCACGTACTTCTGATTACAGATAGACAGATAGACGAATCCACAGATATTTCTAACTGCGCCCAATAGCAATTGTAATGGACATGATTATTGCAGAAGATATTTTATTTTGTACTCCATTAGAGGTCAGTACCGCGGAAAAATGTTTATTCAACACTTTCACATAAAGTACTAATAAGTACGAGATTGACTGGGCAAAATGTGTTGCTATATGCACCGACGGCGCCAAGGCTATAAGAGGACGTCGATCTGGTCTTATTGTCACATTAAAAGATATAATGCCAACTGCTACTTGGTTACACTGTTTTTTTTACATCGAGAAGCTCTTGCATCAAATTGTGTACCTTCTGAAATGGATTGTGTTTGTTAAAAATGTCATTAAAGTGCTAAATTCCATCAAGGGAAAAGCATTGGAGACTCGTATTATTTTTTTAATTTGTGAAGACATGGGTTCTGTATACACAAATCTTCTTTATCACACGGAAGTAAGATGGCATTTGAGAAGTAACGTCTTGAAAAGAGTTTTCCAGTTAAAAGCGGAACTTTTGATCTATCTGCAAGATGAAAAACTGGAATATGAGAACATATTTTCCAATTCCCTTTGGCTTCTTAGACTGTCTTTCCTTGCTGATATTTTCGAGCACTTTAACACTCTGAATAGCAGTTTGCAAGGCCGCAATATTAACATAATAAAAGCGACGGACAAGATTATGGATTTACAAAGAATCTTGATTTTTGGTCGACTTCAGTTGGAAAAGAGAAGTTTGATTCATTCCAGTGCGTTTAAGAACTCATGGAAGGCTCAGTTACGGATGAGAATATGATATATTCTTTGCACATGTTTCTAGATATGCAAGTTAGTTTGCACAATTCAGAACAACAGCTCATTGACTATTTCCCCAAAGAAATTTAAATCACAGATGGATACTGAATCTGTTTTTAGACAATTCCGTTGAACAAGCTGAAATTTGGGAACCACTGATCTAATAAAACTGGCGTGTAGGTGATAAATAAAATCTCAAATTGGTTCTATAAAGGAATTGGGGAATTTTATAGCAACAAAAAACAGTAGAATACGAAATTTATTCATAATATGGTAAATATGTCCGGCCTCAGTAGTTTAGTGGTTAGCCCACTTGCCTCTAGATCCAAATGATATGGGTTTGAATCCAGCCGAGGTCGGAGGGTTTATTCTAGTGGGGAAAACTCTGAAAGTGCGCCTTCTGTCGGATAAGACGTAAAGCTACTGGGATGTGTGACACATTAAAAATCACTACTGGAGTTGGAATTACCCCAGGTAGGCCAAATATGGCTTGAGTGCAAAGCGATGCTTGGAAAACTGCATCTTAGATTTCAGTGAATCAAACAGCAAGTGATTATAAATAAATTTATAAAAATTATAAATACCGCTAATATTAACAAAAAAGATGACATTTAATTAAAAAACAATTTAGTAAACTCGCTCGTCATTTGGAATTCAAAAGTGAGGAATTTTGCTTGCATGTAGAGACTATAACCACTTGTTTCAGGATGTCATTACTGTGTTTAATAGGGGTTCTGGGCGAGTTAGATTCTTTATTTAATTTACGAATTAAATGAAACTGGACAAATTAACGCCCTGAAGACTGTAATGGATAGCAGTTGAAACAAAAAGATTTTTAAATGTTTTCCCTGTATAGGATTTCAAGTAGACTTTTGTGTAGTAAATTCACTAAATTGAACTGGCCAACCAAATTTTCAAAATGTTTTTCCTAATTTTCTTGGACTAAATCGATTTTTAAAAATAAAGCTATACAGAGAACTGTATTCCAAGTAATGATAAGCTTTAATTTTTGGAAAATAATTTGAATTAATAATTTCTAAAAATTGATTAATCTTGTTGGAAAAATGAAAAATTATTTTGATTATGCCTGTATACACGCAACACTGCAAATTATAATCTGACCAAGCATAGTATTTTTTTAGTAATTCAAGTATCCAAGGTATCAAGCTAATACATATAAGCTGATTCAGATTCACCCTGTATTATTATGTTTTAGGTTTGCAGATATTCGTAACACAATGCAAGGCAAACAGGAGGAGAGATTACCATTTTTCTCTTTCACCTTTCCACCGTGGTTTAAAGATGAACATAAACTGGCTTATGAAAATTTTGTGGGCAATGTGAAGAAATTAACAACGCCATTCGATATCTATTCTACTTTAATGAGTGTTCTGCATTTGGATAATACAGACACTGCGGATCTTGAACACAGATCTCTTTCGTTATTTAGCAAGGTAAAAGTGTTTGTTAATTTTTCACTAATTTCTCAGAATTGTGGCTGTTAATCTTACTTATAATTTCAGCTAATACTTTGTAATAATTTTTATACTACAGTAAACAGCCAATCAGCAAGACAATAATCACTGAACTTTGTAATTTACAGATACCATCAGAAAGAAGTTGTGCTCATGCATATATAGAACCCCATTGGTGTGCATGCCTAGAATGGCATAGCGTTGCTCTTTCAGATCCTGTAGTATCACAATTAGGTGACACCTTAATTAACACACTCAACAATTACACAAATACACATCGTGATTTGTGTGCTGTTTTATCAATATCAAAAATATTTTGGGTAACAAAAATGAGACCCAACGAGAAGCTTGTAAAGTTTAACAAAAATGCGGATATGGATGGGTTTGTAGCAGACATGTCTTCAAAGATGAAAATCAAAAGTGATATGTATCAAATTAAAGCAATGTTGTTGCCTGGTGAATCTCTGTTTGAAGCAAGTATAACCCATTATTTTGATAATGATCGGTTGGAATTAAAACTCAGCGACATTAGCAGAATCAATATGTATGGAAGCCAAGCTAGGTGTATTGAAAATGATTTTCCAAATCTTAGAAAGTACTGTTACTGCAAGAACTGATTTTGATCAACTACCATAACAATGAACTGAACAATTTTTTAATTTATAATCACACTCAGGAATTTGAAACAAATTTTGACAAATTCAAATATTTGTAGATCTTTTTGTTTCTGTTATAAGTGTATCCATTTGTTTTTGCTTAATGATTGACATATTTTTAAAAATTAAAGTTAACATTGGAATGTTGTAATATCTACTTAGAATTCTGCTGCCATGATAAAATAACTGTATGCAAACAAATGTTAATAACTATTTTATTTCCTTTATTTTCAAAAAAGCTACTTCCTTTTTTTGTATTCATTGTGGCACTGAAAAAATTCTAAAAAATATATAGGTATGTGAAGCAGAATACATAGTTAATTATCCGAATGATTGGAAAATGTATTTCCACTTGGTGCTTATTGCGAAAACAGATTTTTATGTATAGGTAAAACAAATTTCCACATTTAGCAATGTGTAATAGTATATTGTATTTGTTCTTTAATAATGCTGTACAATTTTTTAAGATAATTTCTGATATTGGTGCCACAATCAAACAAAAATTTTTTTTTATATATACGGTGTGTTTAATTTAAGATGAAAACACCCACATATTTTCGCTATTTGAAGGAATACAGAATTGAATTTTTGCACAGTCATACAGGTTGATGGGTTACATTTTTTTAAGATACTCAACTGAAATCTGAACTTTAGACTCGGCCTACTACGAATTCACAAACAGGGCCATTCTCGATATTTTGCTTCGCGTTAGAGATATCGAAAAAAATTATTCGAAAAAGTTGTTCAGAATATTATTCTAACCCCATATACCGAGTTTCATGACAAAATTCGCATTTTTAATTTTTTCATTACTTTGGTATGTAGGGGAGGGTGGGCCACTATGAGACGGAAAAAGTTTTTTTTCTTTTTTAGGTTATTTTTCAAAGATTATGGAGCAAATAGATTTAACTTACATACATTTACTGCATATGAATATAAATTAATCGGAAAATGTAACAAATTATGGTCTTGTGAGGAAATACATAGATATTTATTTTTTTTAACTTGTCTCATAGTGGCCCCTAACGTGGGCCACCATGAGACCTGATTAAAATTAGAAAAAAAACTGCATTTTTTAAAAATATATTTATGTAACGTAAACTTTTAGAAAAAATAATGTTTATAATATAAGAACATACATGCAAATTAAACATTATTAACATTAAACCTATTTAAATATTATTTTAACGCATATTCAGATTACTAAAATTAATCTCAAATTTGTGATATGATTGCAGCCTTTTTGTATTTCCCAGAAGAGATGGCGGTGGTAAAATCATTTTAATATCTTCAAGTGGAACCATTGCAACATCAGGTTCAGGTGGAAATATGAAATGACCCTCGAATTTAGTAGATTTCCTTAGAAAATTTATTTCAATCTCATTAGTTGACTTTTCAAGTTTCACTACTTTTCCTACATAGAATTTGCTATTTTTAGCTTTAAATTGCACTAATACGAAATCATCGGGTTCTGGATCTTTGTTTAGCTCTTCAAATCTTGAGGGTTCAGCTTCGGGAATCCAGTCTGTTGCATCCTCTTCTTCATCCGAAGATATGATCTCTTTTGGGACAGATTTTCTTTTTTTTGCAAATAAATCTTTTGTGGTGGATTTTATTTTGGCTTCTTCTGGTTTTCTTTTTCTTTTTTCTCCATTTTGATTCTTTCTTTCTCAGGTGTGTCGGTAGGGATGCAACTAGTAGCTATTTTGTGTCGGCTGTTATTTAGTTTTCTTTCACCTGCTTTAGGATATCCTGTGAACACTTCGGGACTTACAAAAATTTGCGAGGAATTCTCAGCAGACGGATTGTTTACCAAGCGAGGTATTTCGGATGAAGTCGATGCACATTGGGTGTCCCTATTGGGCACATCTAATGCCGTTGCATTTACTATATCTCTATCAGTGACGAAACTACTTAAAAAATCATCAGACGTAAATACCTTTCTATCGAATGGGTATATTCCCGTTTTCCTGAACCCAGATTTAATATTCGATGGGATCATGGAACGTTCAAATGCCACACCTACACAGCCAGCAAAATCATAAATTGATAATGGTGTCCCTGGATGATGTAAAAGCCATGAATCAACAGCAGAATTATAGTTCGCCTTGAATGACGCAAACACCGATGTATCCAATGGTTGCAGCTTATGGCTGCAGTGTGGGGGTAGTGTCACTATAATAACCCCATTTTTTTTTGCTATATTAAGTGTTTCAATGGTGAGGTGGCTCTCATGATTATCAAATATTACAATGGTCGGGTTTTCTTTTGAAGAACCACTATGTTGAATAAAGTGCTTCATTACGGACGGAAAGAGTTCCCCGTTCATCCAACCAGAAGGGGCTGCAAGACCTAATGTACCGGGCGGTGCTCCATTTAACATGTGATGTTTGAATTTTTTACTGGGAAACATCATGACAGGTGGAAGGGCATTTCCAGTGGCGCTTATTATGCAACAAGTTGTTTTTAATATCCCACGTTCTCCACTGGTGCATTGAGAGACTTGCTTGGTTCCTTTTGAAGACAAGATCTTTTTTGGTTTCTGTACAGTTGTTGTACCCGTTTCATCGAGGTTATAGATGCGGGTACCGTCAGAAAATTTTTTCAAGATTGTCAAAAAATAAATTGACGTTATACTCATTAAAAGAAGATGCTCTCGAAAGGCTACATCCTTCGGGTTGTCGTATGCTTAACTGTTTATTGTGTCTTTTTAAGAATCCATGTAGCCAGTCGATACCTGCCGATTTATTTTTTCCCAACTTAATGATATATTTTTTGAGTTAATTTTAGCCATTTCATAGGCCAACACGCGAGTGTCCTTCGTTGTTTTACTATAACACATTTTTGATCATTTAATAACGTAGTGAACTAACTCCTTTTCTTCCTCCTCACTGAAGACTAGGCGGTGTTTATAATTGCTCTTCATTGGAATGTGTTCATCAGGATTTGGCTTATTGGATTCCTTTTTAACATACCTCTGTAATGTTTGAAAAGATAGGTTGCTTTGTTCTGCTGCTTTTCGAAGTGACAATTTTACTCCACCTTCCCCGACTAAAACTTGTCGAACAGCCCTTCTCATATTTTCTTCCAAAAATGTACCTTTTTGACTCTTTCTTTTGCGACCTCGGGACATCTGGAAAAATATAAAATAGTCCACGAATAAAAAACTACTTTTTTTGCCTATGGGCCACCATGAGACAGTGTCCCAAGGTGGGCCCAAGAATATGTCTTATGGTAGCCCATTTACACGTGCTTGGAAAAAGTTAATTTTTATCTATTGTCCGTTCCACACTTCAGAGTCAGTATGGGCTTTAATGCAAAGCGATGTAGCCATATTTCAGCACAAAACTGTTTGTAAATGAGTTTACACCTGTCAATCATAAATAAATCCTGCTTTTGTATTCCTGAGCGCTTAACAAGTACTAATCACGTACTAATGCCTTTTCCTTTACTAACCATATTTTTGTCAGCGGTATTCAAACAAATTTTTTGAAAAATACGTGCTGGTCATACTCATTAGCTTAAATTTGTTTCTACGTTTTTAGAAAGCATTCCTCGCTGATGGGTGGTAGTTTAATTTTTTTTTTTCATAATATAATAATAAAAACAACTTAAAAAAATACATGTATTTATAACAAAAAAACAACGAATATTTTTAATTACACATATAATATTTATTTACACTAAGGACTTAATAACAATTTTGTTTTACATATACAGGGCATTTCATTAAGTCTGTAACGTATTTTACATTCTTAAACAAATATTTTCTGTTATTCATTGTGGTCACTGCTATCAACATCACTAACAGTATCAATATCACTATCATTGCTAACATTTATAATAATCGGTTCGATATCGTCCAATAAATTGTCCACATTCCACATTTCGGCTTCTGTCTTTATTACGTGTTTTATATAATTTTTCCATTTTTCTGGTGTAACCCTTAAATATGCTTCTGTAATTAAATTTCTTACTTCGTCTTGTTTAAATGTTTTGTTGCGTCCGGCTACATATCTTTTTACTTCACTCCACACCATTTCTATGGGGTTGAGTTCACAGTGGTAGGGTGGAAGCCGCAAAATTTTGACATTGTGCCGTTTTGCAATATCCTCTATTACATAATTATTGTCATAATTTGGCTTGTATGCATTGACGACTTCTAACAGTTCTGCTTTTAGATAATTTTCTTCAAAATATATATCTTTCGATCGAAGCCATGCCTGAATTTCTTCTTTATTAGATGCGTTGTTAGGAACCTTTTCTAATTTCCTGCTATGGTAAGAAGCATTGTCCATTACCACAACTGTTTTTTCTGGCACGTTAGAAACGTGATGATTTTCGAAGCAGTTTTCAAAAGTATCTCCATCCATTTCATCATGGTAGTCCTGAGTGTTTTTCTTTGCCAGAAAAGTTAGTTCTGCTCCATCAATAAAACCATTTTCGCATCCTGCGTGTAATAGAACAAAACGAGGACCACGAGCTGCAGGAGCTTTTAAACCTGTTGTTAAACCGCGGAGAAATGTATCTCGGTGGGAGTTTATGGATTTATCTACCCATTCTTTCGACACACTATGACCTATATTTACCCAAGATTCATCTAAGTACTATATTGTAATCTTCTTCGCGATACCGACGAATAGAGCGTAAATAACGATGACGCCATGAAATTATTTCTGGCTTTTCAATTAATACCGCTTTTCTGCCACGCTTCACAAATTCAAAATCCATATCGCGTAACAAACGATATAATGTAGTCCGTGCAAAATCAGGAAAATTATCATCGTTATTTACCACAGCCAATATGGAGTTCAGAGTCGGTGGTGTATTTTCCCGAAAGAACTGATGCACTATCCTACGGACATAGCTTCTACCGCCTTCATCATAAGTATTTTCGCGAGATGAACGAATTTTACAATTCTTAGGCCTTTCGCGTGGTTGTTGCAGTCCAGCAGGTGTCATATATTCCTGGCGCACTCTGTAAATTGTTTTCTCCGAAACGCCACTCATTTCGGACACTAATGTTATTACAGTTGATAGTGAATCGTTACCATTGCGATTCAAGTGATAGTGCACAAGATTCATTATCATCTGCTTCTCCGACACTATGAGGTGTTGACCACGTTTCCATTGAACTATTACATGCGCCATTTCCCGTTGCAAATTAGGGGCACAAAATAACAATCAACAACAAAAATGAACAACTATAACAACACGTAACAATAACTAATAACAAAAATAACAATAATCAACAATGAAAGTAACAATGACCAATGCGATAGAAATAATCCGCGATGCAACTCTGAAATACAGACTAACAAAATAAATATAGGGAAACAGCTTAAATATGCATGCACATTAATTACATCGTAAAATTAACATTCCAAACCTACAATACAAATATTTCCAAAATTCCATTTCACCTAATAAGATATGTTAATTACTTAAATACCTTAATTGTGTGCCATTATGCACCATTCGAAAGTAAGTACCTTTAAATTGTTAGGAAGCGTTTAAAGTGCAAAAAAGGAATCAAACACTTATTATTTATTCATTGGGATAACTAAATAAAAAAATAGGCATGAGATATTTTTTTATAATATAATATAATTGCGGCAATATTACTCCGAAAATTTGATATTCATTGTAAGTAGATATCTTACAAACTCGGGCATCGACCATCGGCTGAGAAACATGTTGGGAACCTCCGATTTGCCTAAAATACGTAAACTTAGAACATCGCTTGTTGCCGAGAACTGGCAACGTCGACAAGAAATCTCTCATAAGGATTGCACAGCCCTATCCTAGCCGTACTGACTCTGAAGTATGGAACGGAGTATAGTACAATTTTAAGTTTTTATAGATATATTTGCTTTCAAAGAAAGCCTGTTGATCAGCCTTAAAATAAACATTCATATCTTACCTTTATCTTTGCTTTTTGCCTCAATACCGTGGATTGTAAAAAAGCGCGCGAAAAAAATTGATCACAGCAACACATACATTCGACCAAGGCTCAAGCGTAACTGATCTACCGGCGCTGGCGACAGACATTTTAGTAGTACTCCATGCAGTATAATTTATCATAAGACCAACAGATGGCCACACCCTACATTAACGGAAATATTGCAAACTCTCATCGTGGCCCATGTCTCATGGTGGCCCACCCTACCCTACACAAAATAATTACAAGTTTATTTATAATTTGGTATTTAGTGTGCCGTGGAAAGTAAAACCTTGACACATTGCCAATTTAATAGTGTCATGTATTCAAATATTTCAGTAAAATAAATAGCACTTAAAAAGGAATAATTATTTTATTCTTATGGGAAAACAATTTTTGGCAATTGATTAAATTTAGGAAAAAGTATACAACAATAATTTTCATAATACAAATAATTAACTATCAAATGTGATCTCTCTCAACTAGTCCTTCGCCTATACGAATACATTTTTCAATTCTTTTACGATTCTGTTTAGCTACTCGTCTAAGTTCCGGGATGCTGATTTCTTGACAGGCTAGCCTTATTCTGGTACAAAGTTCATCTCGATTTTTGGGCCTTGCTTTATAAACTTTATTTTTTACCATTCCCCAAAAATAAAAATCGAGGGTTGTAAAATCGGGAGACCTCAGAACCCACAGTTCAAAGGACTGTTTATTCTTATCAAGCGCATAGGAAATTTTTGGTTCAACCATTGACGAAAAATCCTTGAATTGTGGATTAATACACCATCTAGCTGCAAATACATATCCTGTCGAACATTAAGAGGAAGATTTTCATTTGCATCCCAAAATTCCTCATCGAAGAAGATAACTAAACGACCAGCATTCAATGATTCATTAAAGAAAAAAGGACCAATTATTCGGTCTCCTAAAATCCCACACCAGACATTGACTTTCTGGAAATATTGGTCTTTACAATTTACAGCCCAGTGAGGATTATCTCTGGCCCAGTATCTACAGTTTTGAGACGATACAATCCCATTAGTGGTGAATGTAGCCTCATCAGTAAACATAACCTTTTTCAGAAATGTCTGTCATTAAAAAATTACCTTGGGCCCAATAACAATAGTCTAATCTTTTATTATCATAATCTTCTTTCAATGTATGTAAGAACTTTGGTTTATAGGGCTTGATCTTGTGACGAACGAAACATCTTCTGATTTTATCCTTGCTAATATTCAGTTGAAACGATAAATCTCAAGGTTCATGCATGGATTTGCTCAAATTGCGGCCAATATATCGTTATCCTCAGGATGCGGGTGTATACGACGAGGTTGACCATTCCGATGGATTTTAATAACTGCCAGTTTCATTGAAGAGAGCATTTACAGCGGCTGCTTTTCCATGAGTAATGGGAGCACGTTGGGGATGTCTCAAGTTAAACTCTGCAGCAACTTCTCTACTACTACAAGCATGATCACCAAACAACCGGATTATTTCAATTTTTTCTCTTAAAGTCAATGGCATTTTAATTCTGTGATAACTGACTAGAACCTAACTCAATAAAATCAAAGTTTAATCTGCCTGACTTTTAACACTAATGTCAAATTATTACTTTCTATGGCACTAAATATCAAATTAAAAAATAAACTTGTACTTAATTATTTTGTGTATAGACAAAAATAATGAAAAAATTAAAAATGCGAACGGTTAGAATAATATTCTGAACAACTTTTTCTAATAATTTTTTTTGATATCTCTAACGCGAAGCAAAATATCGAGAATTGGCCCTGTTTTTGAATTCGTAGTAGGTTGAGTTTAAAGTTCATATTTCAGTTGAATATCTTAAAAAATGTGACCCATCAACCTGTATGACTGTGCAAAAATCCAAATCTGTATTCCTTCAAATAGCGAAAATATGGGGGTGTCTTCATCTTAAATGCGACACTGTATATGTAGTACATACGTATGTACACAAGGTGTTTCAGAATAACGTTTAGAAACTTTAAGGGCATACAGAACTCATCGAAATAACCGAAAAGTCTAATATATGCAATATGTGCAGCTAAAAAGTTAAAAAAAAAATTAATTTGTTGCATATCTCTGGAGCTAATTTTGTACAGAATTGCGGGTAAGACCTTAATCTTTGTCGAATTTGAAAAACACCAACCCTCTAGAAGGGCTTTTTCTAAGAGTTTTGGGTTGGTTTTCACCCCCAAACGTTTTTGTGTGTAACCCAATTTTAATTTAATAGAAGAGTTTATTACAAAAATGTTTTGTCTGTTCCATTTGTTTTCATAGTCTCACTGTTTTCAAGTAAAATGTAAAAATCGTAATCCATGTTGTAATTCCAGATGCAGTATAGTTAATAAGTGAATTAACCTCAAATAATAAAATTTAAATTGTTGGCCGTTTTTAATTTAATAAATTATCTTTTTTAAAATATCATCATGATATTCAAAAACTTTAATTATAGTGTGAACCAACAATTATAAAATAAAAGAGAAAACTTATAATAATGAAATTCCATAAACAATCTTAATAAATGCTCGCCCGTAGCATTTAAACATGCCGTTAGTCTTTTGGTTAAAAATTGTTATACTTCTACAAAAATCCGTGGTGTTTGTCTAATTACATCACAATGATGTGTGCTGCGTTGTTGTAAAATATTTATACCATCAACAGGTAGTACATACACAAGACTTTTGAGGTGACCCCATAAGTAAAAATCTAAGAGATTTCTAGTTTAATGATCTAAGCTGTTGGTCCGCTTCGCCCAATCTAATTTTCATTGATGTCTGGATTCTCTGATGACTATGAAAATTTTAAATACCATTCCTATTAAATCTTGCTTTGTCTGTAAACAACCCCAAACTATTAAAGTCTGGTGTATTTACTTGATGTCTCAAGAATCAACGACAAAATTCAACTCTTGCAGAGAAATCATCAGGGTTAAGGCTCTGCAAGTGTTGAAAATGGTATGGGTGTAATTGATGGTCATGTAGTATGTGCCATACTGGTGAATGTAATATCTTTACTCTTCTGACTAATTGCCTGGTATCACATTGAGGTTTATTTTTGACTGAATTTAAAATAATTTCTTCTACTTCTAGTGACCTTGTTACACTCGAATTCTCAGCATTTTTTTTTCTCTTTCTCTAAGTTTCTAATGAATATTTTTACACAATGTAACTTATTTATTTATTTATTTAATCGTGTCAGAAGCATATACTACTTACTATAAAATAATATAATATATATATGTAGATACATATAGTTGTCAAATGGGCAACAGCTTAGCTGGCTAATCCTTTCACACCAGAAGCATCAAAGCACACCAGATGTGCATCCGTCAAGGGTCCTTCTCAGGACCAAAATCGAAATGTAACTTATTAGGAAAAGATTAATAGTATAATTTTTTAACTTCCTCACAATTGCTATTAATCCTACCATACATAAAATGCATGTCCATTAATTCCTCAAATGTAAATTAATCATTGTAGTTTTTGACTAAATTAACAATAAATAGCAATTAGAAACTGCCACAATCTGAATTTTCTTGGTTGTAACAAAGAGTTCTATTAAATAAACTGCATTAAATTAAAACTGGGTTACACATAAAAAAAATTTGTGGTAAAAACCACCACAACCTCTTAGAAAAACCACTTCTAGAAAATTTGTGTTTTTCAAATTCGACACAAATTATGGTCATGCTTACCTGTAATTGTGTACTAAATTTGGTTTATTGTGATGAATTCTATATGCCCTTAAAGTTTCGGAACGTTATTCTGAAACACCCTATATATTAAGACTATAAAACCTTACAAATGAACCAATATAGATCAGTATAAAAATAGATTGACACTCAAATGTTATATATGACAATTTTTTCATGTAATCCCTTGAAACTGCTGCTTTTTGAAATATTATTTTATGTTTTATTGAATAACAGACAAGGTTTTTAAGATATAAGAAACTGTAAGTGTGGGTGCTTCTTGCACCTAGACAGGAAAACTTAGACATTTAAATATTTTTTTGAGGTTGCATTTACAAAGATGAATGAAAATGTGAACTCTTCATTATTATTTACCTCATCTTGCAACCCCCCTTTCATATAAGCCTCCATAATTATAAGTAATCTTAATTATGTTTACCACAATAAGCTTTATTGAATTAAGTACTTCAAATTTAGAACAAAATAATATGAAAGATTTTGCTAGTCGAATAGGATGTAGATATTTTAGTTTTTACAACTAGGAGATCAGGAGTGATTGTATGGGTTACTTCCTTCGCTTGTTAAATTTAGACTTTCAAACAGTTGCAAAACGTTACACCAATCCAACTAACCAACTAGTTATTTTTGAGTAAAGAATCAAAATAGGTTGAGAAAATGTATAATTCGGGAAATAATTTACGGAAACGGAACTAAACCCTATAATTTTCTCTGGGTAAATCATCTTCGGACCTCACAAGGAAAACGTTAGAGATTAGTCAGCAAAATTTTTACTATTAAAATAAGTAATGGTGATTAATTCATAATAATTAAATAAAGCTAAGGCAAACTCTTAATTGCATAACTCTTGTCTCTTATGACAATCTTTGCTGATCACCTAGTATAATGCTGTTTGTTGAATTTTGCTCTTTTTTGCTATGTTGTTGACATTTTACTGGTTTTCTCTCCTTAAGGTTGTGTAAAACACATGAACAATATATAAAACAGTTTTTTTATGTTATAATTTAATACTCACCAAAAGGTACACAACCATACATTGTAAAATTCATAAAGAATTTATTACTTGTAACTATATTTAAATACTAATATCTAAAAGATTTTTACACCAAATGAAATATGTTAACTATTTTTATTAATAAATATCATATGTATATTCATTTTTTAAATGTGGTGTTATTTGTTATTCCTGCAATTCGAGTGTTTAATCACCTATAACTAGATCGCCATTGAACTGCAAGTCTGTTCATATTGTTCATTAACAACAATTTTGACATGATCTTCATATGTGGATTGGTTATTTGCACGATGCAGGTTTCAGATTCAGTGCATGGTCACTGTTCTGCATTCTTTTGATTGTTCATACATGATGTGCTCATAAGAGTGGTTTTAACATAATTTTCCTGAATAGAGTTAGAAAAATGACATATCTACTAAGTTTCTATACATATAAGAGGTGGAAAGACTTGGTTTTGCCGGCCTCGGTGGTCTAGTGGTTAGCGCGTTTGCCTTTAGATCCGAGGGACGCGGGTTCAAACCTGGCTGAGGTCGGCGAGATTTTTCTAGCGGGGAAAAATCTCTAAATGCGCCTTCTGTCGGATAAGAAGTAAA
>JABXWE010025687.1:0-20392 GCA_014611495.1 Limonius californicus
GCTGTGCACGGCAGGGTGCTTACCACGTAATATATTATTGGGTGGAAAACAAACAAATGTCCTGAATCTTTGCATTGCCAGCCATATTTCTTCATGACATGTTAATGCCACACTTTTTATTATTATAGAAACAGACAAA
Source organism: Limonius californicus (assembly GCA_014611495.1). Lineage (NCBI taxonomy): Eukaryota > Metazoa > Arthropoda > Insecta > Coleoptera > Elateridae > Limonius > Limonius californicus. The sequence continues at coordinate 140 of JABXWE010025687.1, forward strand.
TATTGGATATACATTTTCACATGAAAGGATATTTAAAAAAATATGAATATTTAATTAGTAAATATAATTGCATTGTTTTTTCTTTAATGTTTTACTTGATGCGTATTGCAACGTCCTGGCACAGCATTGTTAAAAGCAATACATTTTTTAAGTGTCATAAATGACAATGTCAAGTTTTAAGGGCAAATTTCAATTTTAGCTGTGATAACATTAATTACGTTATCTGTCTACTTAAGAATTTTAAAAGCTTTTAAAATTGTGTTTAAAAATCACAGAACGTCGAACTTTTTTGTAAATATTATAACATACCTATCTACTCGTAACAAACAACATATGTTAAAATTCCAGATATTAGTCATGGTAATACAGCACGGAAGCGGATGTATGTATATACTGTCAGCAGTAATAACAAATTTATATATCTTTGAAAATTAAAATAATTTTTTAGATGTTAAAATTACGATTTATTGGTTTTTTTGTATGAAATATGGATCGTAGAATTGAAATAAAATTTTCTAAAATACAGCTAATATTAGAAATAATTTTGTAATTTTTATCCATAGAATAATAATGTAATTTATTTTTGATAAGGTAATAATTAAGTTATTGTTTTAAACAAAGACGTACAGACGTCCTTGTTAAAATCGATCTGTAAACAAAATGCAAATTTACACGTACGTTAATGTTATTTTACACTTCAACTTATTTACGTATTTTTTTTGCGTGACCATTGTGTGCGTTTAATTTTAGACCGTTTTGTTTATTCAGTTTGGCTATGTTTTGTTATTTAAGGATCTCGCGAATTTTTTATTACGTTTGTGGAATTTTATAAGGCAATGGAGGCTTCACTTTAATTTTAATATCATTAAAAATGACTGGCTTGTACAATCTACTTCTACTAATCATTGACTTACTTCATTATTTTCCTTGATTTCTTCATAAATATACATGCGACACAGAATTAAACTTGAAACTTAAGTTTTTTTTAATTCACTTTTAGTCTTATTAAGTACCGCACAAACGGTTTGATTTTAACAGCCGGTTGCCGCAAGTGCTCGAGAATTTAAACTGCGAAATCGGAATAAACTGACGGCCCGATGTAGATAATCTTCCTAGGTATTCGCTATCTGGATTGATAAGAGAACATCAGGGGCTGGCGCAAAAAATAATTAATAGACGCGACCTCGCTATGTTAACAAACCCACCCTGCCGTTAATGACGCAGCTCCATCAGTTAATGTTTTCAAAGATGTGATTGACGGGTGGTTTACATTCGTTTATTTCTAGTTTCAAAAATTAACTTTGCTTGCCAAATATTTAATACCTTCCAACGTGTTGGCGGCTTCAAACAACTTCTCTAGTTGTACGTATATGGAACTGTAAGAACTTATCTGTAAAATTGTATCATATAAATACAGGGTGTTGAAGAAGATGGTTTCAAAATTTAAGAGGCATATAGGTAGAACTGTACAGTGGTAGTGCCACGGCTGTTGTCCATTATACGGAAGGCCTTCGTCAGGGGGAGGGGAGAGCACGGAGCTCTTCACGTTCAACGAAGGCATTGTGTTTACCGACTACTTGATACTTGACAATTAAGAAATCATCTGTTAGGCCGAATTTTCACCTACTATGAGTAGTATTTAAATGTAAGCTCAACAAATAAATATAGGGAGTGTTCAGATTTATACAGGAATGTTTAAATTAAAACCACATCTAAAGACAATTTAAAAAACAAATAATTGAAGGTTGGCCTTCGCGCAGATCCATAGCAATTGGTTTGCTGTTATATCATTTTAACAGATTCTTTGGAACAGTACATACTAAACCAGTTTCTTACGAATGAAGGCGTAAGTTCGACTGAAATTCCTACAAGCTGCGAGCACAATACGACGGTAAATGTCTTTCTAAAAGTCGGGTGTTTAAATATCTTAATTTTTTAGAGACGGGAGAACTTGTGCAGAAAATGAACCTTATGTACGACGACCTGCAACTTCGATTAATCGTGAAAATTAAGAAAATATTAATGTCCTTATTCAGCAAGGCATTTGGTAAAATTTCTTGAAATTCACAAATTTTTGCCGGTGTGTTGGGGGCATCATAAAAAACACGTTAAACCAGTCAGTTCTTTGCTGCAGCGATATGAGAGAGCAGAAGATGCATTTTTCGATTCGGTTGTGACTTTTTTTTTTTATTAGCCCGCAACATCCCATTGTTGGGCAAGGGCCTCCCCCATATGGGGGGTTGTTGATCTACTCTCCCATAGTGATCAATCCTCGTGGGAGAGAGGCGTCGCGTTAACGCAACCTTCGGGTCACCCATCCAAGTACTGACGGTTGTGACTACTGATGAATATTATTTTACACCTGAGTCAAAACGTGCAAGCATACAGTGATGTCAAACTCTGTGTTATAAGCTGGTAAAACAGATGGCAAAATTTTTTGGGATTCTCGAAGGGCGCTCTTTGTTAATTTTTTTACAGTACGTCGTACAATTAATAGAGAGTATTATTCAATACGCTATAAAGTTAGACAGGCAATCAGGAATAAGTTGAAGAAAAGACAAAATTCTGTTGGCTTTCTCCAAGACAATGCTCGCCCTCACACCGTTGCAAGGATAATTGAACCCATAAACAAATTTTAGCGGGACCTTCTTCAACATGCAACATACAGTTCTGATCTAGCCCCCTCCAAAAGGATTTCAGTCAAATACCTGCATTATCGAAGGTGTTCAAGAGTGGATACGCATGAAATCCACAGACTCCTTCCAGGAAGGTATTAGTTTCCAGATCAGTGGCGCAAATGCATCGCTAGGCAGGGGGACTACATTGAAATGTAATTAGCTTTCAGCGTTGTAATATTGTTAACACACATCTATATGAATAAATTCCTGTATAACTTTGAACACCCTTCGTATTTGCAAATACATACTTCGCTTTCATCGGTTCATAACATCTGGTAGCAATAAAAGTTTTTCACAAGAGCCAAAGAATTCTAGAAATACCAACGGTAAACAAAGTGCCAGCGAGGACAGTCTCCTCACTACTGATTACTTGGGCGAGGTGCGATATTACCGTTACCATTTTATATGTTTATTATGTTACCAAGGGACTGCAATAGCCTAGGTCTAGCGCTATTGGGATCGCATGTCTATATTATATATATATATATATATATATAAATATCGGTCGTAACATGTCCTCCCCCCTACTAACTTTTGAATGACTTTATACTTCTTCACAAAATTTTGTGTGCTTTAACGGGAGGATAAATAATACTTTTTAGCCCATATTTAAATTTTATAACTTTCAAAATGGCGGCTAGGCGCTATGTTGAACTATTTTTTAAAGGGCAATGGGGTCGAATGACACCTCATTCTAAAGGTATACTAATTCTGCGTCTGATCCTTGAGTTTCATAAAACAATATTCAACCAGAAAAAAATGAAAAGTTCGAATATTCGCCATAATTATTATTAGTATCACCGGTTTTAACACTCAATAATGAAACGTGACCAAACATAATAACTGAATTAAAGTTACAGAAGAGAAAGACTAATTCTTTCAATTGTTTTACTTCTGTTATTTCGCCTCCTACATTTTTTTAGCGTTTTGCTTAATATCAGAAACAGATAATTTGGAAGTCTGTCATTTGCCCCAAAATATAGAATTATACTCTACTCAAAGAGATCTTTCAAATGAGGTGTCACTCGACCCCCATTTCCATATAAAAAATATTTTGAAAGATATAAAATTTAAATATGTTCTAAACAGTAGTATTTAACAATGTTATTGTGTATATCCTACGAAGTCTTATACGTATTTACCCGAATGGCTGGGTATCAGATATTATTTGTGTTATACATACACAGCGTCAAATTATTGTAATTATGTACGATTTATGTATTTATGTAACTAAATGTACAAATGTAAATATAACTAGCTACGTGAGTAGTTAGTGTGTGTGTGTGTGTGTGTGTTTGTTTGTCATCTTTAATCATTCTTCATCTAGTAATCATGCGGGAGGTAGTCAGCTGGGATAGGTGGTCTCGTGTGGCGCCTACGTTAGATTATTATTATTATTATGAATGCTACATCAATGCTAGGATGGCATCGGCTTACTGTTACACGGGGGATTAGCCAACTAAGAATTAACTTTCCCCATCACTTGTGGGAGCTGAGGGGATGTCCCCTGCGACTTCTGGGAATACATAATGTCTGACTTAACATAGGTTGCAGGCTTCCTCTAGAGGATTGCTGCAACAGAAGAGATGCGTGAATGTAGTAATGAATATATAATTACGAGTGATTGCGGTCTTATCCCCTAGCTCGACAGTAGAAGATAGTCGTGGTAATCGTCTCTGAATAATTTCGTTCAGTACTCTACAACACTAAACATCTTCTAGAAGCCATGAGTAGACGCATTGAGTGTTGCCTACAAGTCCAAGGAGGGCACATTTATTATAACTTTATTAATAATAGAACATTAGATTTTTTTCGAATAAAATTTATAAAACCAATTTTTTAAGCAACATTTTTGTTGGAGTGCTACTATCTTAAGTACCGTGGGTATTCAATAAATACCTGAAGCGGTGAACACCTTTGCAAGAAAAATTCTACGAATAATATTGGGACGAACTAATGCAGACGGAACATGGAGATCAAGATATAATCACAAGCTCTACCAGCACCTAAAAGAATCAGGAACAGAGTTATACATAAGGATGACAAAACTACGATGGGCGGAGCACGTCATAAGAATGTAAGACTCTAAATGAAACTCTTAAAGAGCCTTCATGGGACAAGTGAAAGGTAGGAGACCCCAAGGCAGATCTAAGGAAAGAAGAGAAGGCACAGTCTCCAAGGACACGAGAACCATCCTAGGAGTCCAGAACTGGAAAAGGTATGCGGAATATACAAGAAGATGGAAGAGGTTAGGAGAAGGAGGAGGACTACCTTAAGGAAGTTGTGAATCGGAAACGAAGCGTTTTCGGACATATGTTTATTTAAACGTATTATAATATAATCACATGTACAACCCGTTTCCAAATGTATAACACTTATTTTTTAAGTCAGTATATTCTACAAACTAGTACCATGCAGCATATTTAACGTATCTGCTGAAAAATATAAGTTTTTCTGGAATAAATTGTGCCAGACGAGCTAAAAGCGCACAGAACCCCGCAGAGAACTGCCGTTTCCTCTTCTACAACAATGTCGTCACCTTTCAGAAACTAAAATAAATGAAAGTCTAAATTATTAGCAATAAAGAAAATGTGACCACTATTATCTCAAACATATTAATAAAATTTGAAATAGAAAAACATTCATATATCGCGAAAACGATTGGTTTGGAGAACCATGTTGATTGATACTTTTATATTTGTTTTCGATCGCACTATAAATACCTATTTAACACGTTTTTCAACACTTTATATATTACTTAAGTTTTATGGTGACGCAGTCCTTACTAATCGGTGTTTTTAAATAAATTAAAAAATGAGTTCATCGTGTGAAATCTTCAACCAAACAAATCAACAGGATTTTAAGTGTTTTCGTGAGTGTCTGCATTGTGCTATCTATGGATTAATAAACTCAAAAGATCCTATAGATAAGGTAAATATCACGCATCCCTTGAACTTTATCATTGTGCCTCGATATTTCAAATGAGATTACGTCATACAGAGTGCTTCAGATTAAAAGTTCAGGGTGAAAATAAGGATAAATCAGACAGTAAATTACTGCAAGGATTGTTTGAAAAGTTCTCGGAACGAAGCATAAATAGCATTACTTAGTAGCTCTCAATTATTAGCATTAGGAAATGTTCCATTGTGAACAGCTGTAAAATATCAAGCTATTCTGTCAAGTAATTGTTTGAATACAGTTTTTGTGTTTATTTAAGAATGGAAAATAAGATTGTGTTGATAAACGATTGTCAGCAAGGGAGATTTATATATATTACATATTAAACATACTTTATTAATTTTCTACTATGTCTAAGTGAACAAGGATTCCAGAAAATTTTATAAAAATATTAATAATAGTAGAAAAACGTTTAAAGCTAGGACAATGGTGTGCAAAAATAAAGACGGATACATAATAAATCAGTTAATAGAATTATTGGGGCGATGGGTAAAGCACTTTCAAGAACTTTTAAATGCAAACTTGTTGGTGGATATGGAGGAAGGAAAGACAAAAAATTATCAGCAAATAGAAATAGAAGATAAAGAGAGAACCTTTGTATGGACAATGGAAGAGGTCTACACAGCAGTACATAAACTAAAAAACAAACAATCCCCAGGCAGAGACCATCTATCGGTAGAGTTGTTCAAGAAGGGTGGTCTAGAGCTATCAAGATACAAACATAAATTCATTAGCAAAATATGGATACAGAGACGGAAGCCAGAGGAATCGAATTGCGGTTTAATATGTCCCATACACAAGAAAGGGAATTCGTTAATTTCCAGTTATTACTGGGGCGTAACACTGTTTAACACTGCATACAAGATGTTACCTAATATACTATACAAAAGATTGCAACCATAAGTTGAGGAACTAATTGAATATTATCAGTGGAGGTTCCGAAAAGAAAGATCAACCACCGACCAAATCTTCACACTCCGTTAAATATTGGAAAGAACTTTTTGCGTATAGGAATGTACACCTACCACATCGTTAATTTTAAACCACGATAGGGTAGCATACAAGGACCTAAACTATATGCAGACCGCTCAGACCCTTGTAATACATTTAATGAAGTGCGACAGGAAGACTCCTTATCATGCCTTCTTTTCAATATTGTACTAGAGAAGCTAATACGACGGTCAGGGATCAGTACTACAGGATCGGTATTTAATAAATCAAGCGAAACCCTAACCTACGCAGACGACATACATTTAATAGGAAGGTCGGAGAGGATGTTCTTAAACGTGGAAAACCCACCCCGACGTATGGGATTCCTAACAAACAAAGATAAAATCAAATTCATAATATGACAACAAGAACATCCTCAAGAAAGAGCATATCCACAAATAAATGACGACTTACTCATAGAATCTGTCTAAGAATTTATGTACCTGAGACTGCTTGTAACTAAAAGGCATGATGTAACTTAGGAGATAAATTAGCATATTTTGATAACGTTATGCAAAACGACAAGTATCAACTATTACAACTAATTATGCAAAGAAAACTTAAAAGTAGAAGAGCCTCTTGTAGAAGCAGAATATCGTGGCTTCGTAATCTAAGGCAGTGAACGGGATTAGCATCTATTGCCTTGTTCAGAATAGCAATAAATAACATTATGTGGGCCAGAGTGATCGCCAACGTCCGTTGAGGACATGACACGACGAGAAGAAGTATGAGTTAACCAAAGCAGTTAAAAGAAGAATTAAAATATCCAACCACTGCATTTATGATCTCGTGACCCACCTAAGATCACATCGCATACCTCGAACAACCAAGCTGAAAATGTTAAAAACACTAATTAGACCGGAACTTACATACGGCGCGGAAACTTGGGCCACCACAAACCAGGGTGAAGAACTGCTAAAAAGAACTCAAGAAAAAGTACTCGGAACAATCTCAGGAGTAATACATGGAAATTAAAATTTGAGAAGGAGGTAGAACTTTGAAATAAACCACTCGTTCGGGAAACCAAACGGACATGTTCAACGGCAATCAAATGAATACCTAATAATAAAGATGATAACACAGTACCATGAAGGGAGAAGAAGAAGGGGACGCCCCAAACTGAGATTCATAGACGAAGCAGAGAAGGATCTGATCACATTGGGAGTACGAAGATGACGAGCCAGGGCGACGGAGAAGAACCACTGGCAACAAATTCTAGAGTAGGCCAAGGCCCGTACAAGGCTGTAGAGCCAAATATGATGAAGTGTAGTACTAAATTTAAATGTGGTGGTGGGAGTCTGCAAGAGGACCTGAAACGTGTAATATCATCTGAAGTTATCGAAAAAAAGTATGGTTTGGGAATATATTGAGGCCAAACTATTTCGAGCAAGTATGCCAAATTTATAGAAATCGAAGCTGTATTTTTTGTGGCTGGCATTTACTACTGTAGGTTGTTTTTCCAAGATATTCTGAAACAAACTGCATCTATGAGAATGATTTGAAATATACTAGGAATGAAGTAGTTCTGAAATTATTAGTGTTTCATCTTTCATTTAAAGACCTGTAAAATGTTTAAGTCATTCTGCCAAGTAACTGTTTGCATGCAGTTTTCTGATTAAAATTATTTGTGTTCGTTTAGAAACGATAAATAGGATATTGTGGTATAGTTTATTGTTTAATGTTTTATTGGGCGAGACCTAAGACGCAGTTTTCCAAGCATCTCTAGGCACTGAAGTTTTTGGCTTATTGTACACACTATCTATGAATTTTGCATATCTGGAGTAGTTCTAACTCCAGTAGCAGTTTTTAACGTGTCATACATCGCAGTGGTACGAGACCTATGGCTCTAAACTTTGGTTAAAGCCTACAGTTCTTGCAACTGCTCGCTCACGCATCGCAGCCACGGGATCTACGGCTTTACTTCCTATCCGATATCCATGTTCAGATATTTCCCCGCTAGAAAAGTCTCACCGACGTCAACCAGGTTCAAACCCGCGTCCCATGTATTTAAAGGCGAGGCGAGGCCGCCTATATTGTGATAACAAAATATTTTGTTACAAAGGTTTGTGGGCAGCGAAGATTCAAATCTACATGAAACACTTAACACAAAAAATACCAGCAGCTGTTTGGCAACAAACAAGAAACGATGGTAGTGCATATTTCTCTATTAGGTGGATGTGACTGTATTATTTGCATTTTTTAAACAAAAGTGAGGTTAGGGTCTTAAAACTCTAACTTTGCCTGCAACTGTGAAATACTTATGCTATTTGATATTAAAAATTTTCAAACAATAGTTTCTATACTTTGATGCGTTCCATGCTTTCAATACTTTCGATACTGGTATGAACATGCAATATCAGCCGAAACATCGATACTTTAAGTAAGTATCGATAACTTGCCCAGCCCTGATATTAATATTGATTTGATGGGATGTTCAACAATAAGGGGGTAAAGTACAACGATAATCTTTTGAACCAATTAGACAAAAGTAATCGGTAAAAAATATCAGATTTAGTGAAGAACTTAGTTGTTTCCAAGACAATGAACGTGCTCATACAAGTGTCGTTTCCATTGCAAACTCGAATTGAAATACGAATTGTTGCCACATTCTTCTTATGCACTTAATTTAATTCCATATCTATTACAATGGCTGAAAATCCTGGTACAAAAAGCTAAATGAATAAGTTAAAGAATCAGTGGAAGAATATTTTGCATGCCTTGAGAAATCAGAGTTTTGTTAGGTTAAAATCTCTTTTATGATATTATGTATATTTAAAAATAAAAATTAATTCAAAACGTTGTAAATTGGTTTTCTGTCTCAACCCGAAAACATTCCAAATGAACCTCGTATTTACTCGTTTGATTTCTTTCAAAGACGTCAATTTTTGTGTAGTAATCTTCACTTTCATGGTTTGGTGTTTTTGCGAAGTACACAATGATTTGAATATTTAATACAATTTTGCGCGAGTCAGCAAATCTTATCGAGGCAAAACTGTTTTCTGAACATTAAAGATAAAAGCTGGGCGGAAACTTTTCACTAGCCTGTGAAAATAACATTTTACTGGTTTAACGTCAATTTAATGTAATTCGTTTTCCATTAGATCTTAGTTTGGAGTCCTCCCATTTTTCTTGAATAATACGTTACAATGATGAACCACTAAATGGTTTTAAATTGGTCTTGTTTACTGTTCACAGACGTGTAAAACTATAGTTATAATTATCAAACATGTTTACATTTTCATGTTTATGTTACAATTCATTCGGTATAATTGAACGCTTTTAAGTAGTTTGTTTCAATTGCAAAGCAACTTGAAAAAATGGCTTCCTGTATTTTTATTGTTTAAATTTTATTTAGAATAAATATTACGCGGTTTCCACCAGTGGCGGCTTGTACTAAAGGGCACAAGGGCACGTGCCCACCCAACCACCAAGATAAACACAGAAAGAAATTCGCATGTAATTCAGTGCATTATTTTAATTTCATTATTTTGACGATGGTATCAAATTTTCCTTCCGCACCAAAGGTGCGGCTAACACGCTCAAAACTATGTTCCGGGGAACGCTCTGATTTGTACCTATTTAGAGGATGATTCGGTTGCCTATCGGTTATCTTCGCTGTATGCGATATACCAGGCGAATGGGGCACCGAGCAGATTGTTCCCCATTTAAAGTCAACGTTTGAATTTGGACTTTGGAGCGCTGTTTTCGTGCAATCGCGCGTTTGAATTCAAAGACGAAAGTGACGTTTTTTCAATGCTGGAAGTTAATTGTGTGCAAAAAGATCTACCGAACGCATTGGCGGTCCTATCAATAGAAAAGAAGTTCGTCCAGTCTATCCCGGATTTTGACAACAAAGTCATAGACGCCTTTTCCAGCATGAAAAATAGCAGAATGGATTTTATGTACAAAAAATAGGCAAGTTTTTTCTTGTGCCCACCCTCTTTCTTAACTCACGAGCCGCCACTGGTTTCCACATTTTAAGCATGTGGGATGTGACGAAGTTAACTTCTTTTCCTCTAAGATTGTAAATCCAAATAGTAGAATATACACGGTGACCAATAATCAGGGCAGTCACGGTAGGCGAGGCAAAGAGGCAACCGCCTCAGGGCGCCAACCGCCAAACAAAATTCGGATTACTAATATTTGTTAAATAATACCATTAAATATGAAACGTACAGAACATGTACTAAATTTTATAGATGAAAATGAACTTATTTGCCTATTTCCTAATGTTTGTGTCAGCTTGATTATATTGTTAACGCTGCCTGTCAGTGTGGTTACCGCTGAAAATTTATGCAAAAAAATATTTAATACCACTTCATACAAGGACGCCGTTGGTATGGTCTGACTCAGGCACTAAAATAGTTCGATACGGCCCTGTCAATAATGAGCAATAAACTCGAGCCTACGATATATGGTTCTGGTGTTGTTGGGTGAATCCTAGAAAAATATTTTAGAATTCCCGGAAATCAATTTTTCACAACATTTGCAGGAATACCTCAAAAGAAGTTTAGTTTAGTGATTATAAAGGCACCGCATTTAGCTACAAGGGATTATTTTTATTTTTTGTTTATTTCCATATTTATTTTTAGATAATTTTCAGGAAAAACGAGTTCTTTATAATTATTACAATTGCAAATAACCAGTCTAAAGAACTTCAGTATTTTAAGAAAACGTACTATATTGAGCCTCGGGTTATCTAACACCTGAATTAAATACTGTTAATCATATTGTTAGAGACGACCTTACGGGGGAAGATAACCACTACTAAATTTTAAAACTTATAAGTATCTAAGGTTGAAGCGCTGCATTTCCTTTATAGAGTTCCTGGGTAAACAAACAGCGGATAAAATCCGAATTCACTGGCAGCGACAGGCACGTGATGTACAACAGATAATAAAACACAAGTCTACTGATCTCTCAATAAATATTGGGCAGTGGTACTCACCGGGTATTTTCCAGCCCCCTACTCCTGGATTGGGATTCGAACAGGATACGGAAGCTCATCTACTGTCTGGCTGATATGGTCGCAGCCATTCGTAATCATAGATTAATTACGATAATTACACATATATAATGGTGAAGCAATCGTCCAAAGGGAACTCTGCAAATGGACTATGTCCAGCCAGACACTCTAGCAATATTATAAACGTATTAGATAAGTATCGTCCGTTAAAAAAAGTAAAAATCAAAAATAGCAATGCACCTTGGATAAACAAAGAGAGTCAGAAGTTATGTAAGGAAAGAAATAATGCTTATAAAAAATTTAAGTTTACAAAAAATGAAGCCGATTGGAAAAACTACAAAGACAAAAGAAACAAGGTTGTTGCTATCATTCGGAAACAGAAAAAAGAATACTATGAAAACGCCATAGATAAAAATAGACGTAACCCGAAAAAAATGTGGCATACTCTAAAACAATTGCTTGGCAGTAATAGTATGAAAACTAGCAGGAAGATATCATATGATAACAAAATTTATAAATTAGAAACAGATGCTGATAACTTTAACTTGTTTTTTATTAAAAGCATCGATGACATTGTTTCTAAAAATAAAAACTGCAATCAATGGCAGGCCAACGATTTACGTCCAGTACAGTGTTCCTTTTCTGTTTTAGAACCAATTACAATAAATCAGTTGAAAACACTTATTTTTGGCTTAAAAAATAAAGTAGGAGTGGATGATATAAATGTGTTGTTACTGAAGAAATTGTTTGATGTTGTAGCTTACCCATTTCTAAATCTTATTAATACATCTTTAAGGGAAGGAGTACTACCGGGGGCATTAAAAACTAGCACTGTAATCCCTATACCAAAAGTTAACCATGCTATAAAATTTGAAGACTACCGTGGTATTAACATTTTACATACTATAGAAAAACTTATAGAAATTGTTATTCAAAAACAGTTAATAGGGTATCTAGAATCTAATAAGTTAATATTTAGTAGGCAATCTGGATTTAGAAAAAATCATTCTTGCGAAACGGCATTGCAATTAGTAGTAAATGAACGGAAAAAGTCCTTGGATAATAATGATTTTGTTGTAGCTTTGTTTATTGATTTCAAAAGAGCGTTTGAGACTATTGACAGACCAACATTATTGCGCAAATTAAGTTACTATGGGTTGAATGGTACAGTTCTACAGTGGTTCAGTAACTATTTAATTGATCGATATCAAATTACCAAATATGAAAATGAAAATTCAGTACCTTTGGAAAATAAACATGGAGTACCACAAGGCTCGGTATTAGGTCCTTTGTTATTTATTATCTATGTCAATGATATCTGCAATGTTATAAATAACTGCAATATTAAATTATTTGCAGATGATACCCTTCCACATGCGTCTAGTCAAGATCCCTCAGATGCAGTTACACTAGTTAATAACGACTTAAAAACTTTAATTCCCTGGCTCAACGCTAACAAAATTCTTATTAATGTTCAAAAAACCAAAGCTATGATAATATCTACAAAAACAAAACTGAAAAATTCTGAAATTAACAAACTTAAACTGTGTATTGACGATAAATGCATAGAATGGGTATCGGAAATAAAATATTTAGGAATTATTATTGATAATAATTTAAATTTTAGCAATCATTTTGAACAACTATGTAAAAAAATAAATAAAAAATTGGGTTTTTTAAGAAGAACTTCCAAATACGTTTCCGTGTACAATAAAATCACTATATACAATACAATAATAAGACCCCATTATCAGTATTGCTGCTCAATATTATTTTTTTTAAAGGAAATGCAGAAAAATAGACTTCAAATTCATCAAAATAGGGCTATGCGTATTATCTTGAACTGTAATAAATACACTCCAATAAATCTCATGTTGAAGACTCTTAATTGGCTGTCAATAAATGAGGTAATACATTTGTATACCATGGTTTTCATATATAAAATCAAAACAAAGAAATATCCTGAGTATCTTGCGCTACAAAAGAACCAGGACGTTCATTCATATGCTACACGAAGTAATGCAAATTTTAGACCAGAACGAGCTAACAAAACAACAACAAGAAATTCGGTGTTTTATGAAGGAGTAAACGCGTGAACTTCCTATTGAAATAAAAGAATCTAAGTCAATAAAACAATTTAAATCAAAATATGTAAAATTTTTGGAAGGAAAAAGATAGGAAAAAGGCAGGGTAGTTGGATGATGCCACCCAGTGCTCCTCAATTGTTAAATTTAAGTTTTAAAATGTTTTCTAAGTAGTGTGATTGCTTTATTTATTGTTGCATGTCTCCCGCTTTTTGTTATGTGTTTATAGTCCTCAATTGTGATATGTATGTTAAGTTAAAATGTTGTGTAAATATGTTTTTGATATGTATGTAAATATGTTTTTGATATTACCCAGGTATTCAATAATCATGTATGATTAAATGAAATAAACTACTACTACTACTCTGCTATTCACAGGAAGTTGCAAGGGGACATTCCCCCTCAGGTTCATTTGCGAAGGGGGAGAGGTAAAATTAGCGACCGATACCCTCCTGGCATTGATATACCATTCATGACAATAATAATAATTCAAATTAGCCGCGCTCACGAGACCACCTCTGCCAACTGACTACCTCGCCCAATCTTTGTTACAGATACACCATTCCTTTATAATAACGATAATAAGGCCCAGTGATTGTAAACCGCATATAATAACAAGTAGATAATACGCAACCATTTGGATAAATACATATAACATCATCGTCATAATCGTGATCCTCGTTTGTACCGTTTGTGCAATGTCAAGGCGGCGTGGAGCAAAGCTAAGCTAGTGCTTTGCACAACAGGGCCCTACTCTGCGGGTTACCGTGTTGATGCGAAACCGTGCTTAACTTGCTTGGTGTGTGGATGTTTTTGATTATGGTCTTCTTGCTCCTCTAACGCGACCGTAATACGAAGCGTGCCATTAATTTGATCCCCAATGTTAAATGGAGACTGGGGCCCAGTACCGATGACCCAGTGAATTACAAAAATTTCCGATCCCTGGAGTGATTCGAACAGGGAAGCGTTCAGACTATTACATCCAAAGCCTGGCTGTCTTACCACTGAGACACCCCAGCCTTCTCAACATATAACAATTATTGTGATATATGTAGGTCCCGGGTTGCGCACATTCGTCGCCCGTTCACGTACGATCAGGAGAGTTAAGACGGCGTTGGCTCCGGTCAGTACTTGGATGGGTGACCCGAAGGTTGCGTTAACGCGGCGCCTCTCTCCCACGAGGATTGATCACTATGGGAGAGTAGATCAACAACCCCCCATATATGGGGGAGGCCCTTGCCCAACAATGGGATGTTGTGGGCTAATAAAAAAAAATGTATACCATAATATCGCTAGCGCAATGTATACATACACACACAAACATGCGACAACACTGTCGCTACACCTGAGCTTGCTTTTGCAGAATGCAGTCCATATTTATATATGAAATGGTAACACTAATACCCCACCTCACCCCGGCATGGGGAATAATCGCATCACAATCGGTTAGTAGTTTCGCAAACGCTATTAATAAGTATTTACGCCCAAAAATATACAAACTGACGCCTAGCTACCAACAACATTGTCTTCAGTAGAGTGCAGTTGCTGACCCTTCTTAATATCCTGCTACGCCCGGTTTATCTATGACATTCCAAGAGACACTTGCTTGCCCGGCCTGTCGTTCAAACCTTTTTAATACTTACCGGATGTTATTGAGAGCCGACAGAAGCTATGCATACTTTTTGCAAATATTTATTTGTTGAACGTCCACACATTTAAGTAATATTCAGAGTAGACAAAACCACAGTCTAACAATATATATTAATTTACTATTCTCCATATATAATCGAAAATATTTCGAAAACTGTTGACATGGGAATTACTTTAACATTTTTATGAGGTTTGCTAAATATCCTTCTATTGGACTTGCTTTATTTTTTGGATAAAGCAAATGAAGGTTGCAAATGGAATGGTTAAGTAATATTTATTTTGGTTGAATTATACAGGATGATTTACGGGAGAGTATGAGCCTACCATTCCAAAAAATAGGCAACTCAAAATACATATCACTGCGACATTTAAATTTTTATTCATGGTATTATGAATTAGAAATGCCTGTGTGGTATGTTTGACATACTATAGAAGGCATTTTGAAAAATTTTTAAACTAATAAATTGTTATACTTACTATTAATGATATTCAAAATACTTAGACTTAGTAGATATTTATAAATTACACTTTGTTGTTTTCGTTTACATTTACTTATGTGTTCAAATTATATTATGAAAATTTCTAGAAAATCTAGGAAACTTGCTATTTTGTAGAATTTAACACTTTTGTTCTTAATACTATTATGTGAGGCAGAACGTCTACAATTTCAAATTTGGCAACTAATATACAAGGTGTTTTTAAAGTTACAAAAATATCCCGGGTGTCCCTTCCGTCAAAATATCAAAAAACTTCTTATGAATATGGGTCAAAAAATGCTTCCAAAGGGAGATACAGATCTTCGAAGGTGCACCACCGAGGATGATTTTTTTTAATAACGTCTGAACCGTTTTAGCTAGAATTGCTAAATGAAGAAAATGTAAATACCAACCATTTGAGAAAAACGTCATCGACATTCAGCAGATGGTAGATATGGAGAAAACGTGTTTTACTGTTTAGCCTGAGAGTTATCTATCAAAGTATGAAGAAGAATTTTGAAATCGTTTTAAGAAATATCTTATTCCAAAAGCTATTGAAAACAATATTGTAGTTACCAAGATTTTGAAGACGACATAAACGATTATGATATGATAGTATGCTATTCACATTAGGTAATTGTTTGTATTATAATATGAAAACATTTTTGGTTAGTAAGCTTGCTGTATAGACGCAAGTTATTTCTCATATTTATTGTAATAATCCTCATTACATTTATCTGAAGTACATATTTTCAGAAGACAATTCATTGATGTATGCAACCAACCCTACAAATATCTGTGGAAACCACATATACCGTGTGATCATTTTATTTTGTAACAACTAAGTAGGCTACACTTCTCACATGTGCATGAAATACATAGTTAAATTTTCTTTTAGCTATAAAAAATATTTTTTTTGTATTCGTCCTCCAAAATGGTTACTTTGGGAAGCGTCTGGAGTCCGTAAATAGTTATTTTTGATTCTAGATTGCGAAATGATACTTTTGCATTCGAGAATGCAAAAGAATTTCGCAAACGAGTATCAAACAACGTTTTTTCGAAAACTGCAGCTCCAAATTAGTGGAAACTCAAAAGAAAACTTCTGACATTTATAATGGAGATCAATCTCTACAATCATCTTGGTGTTAAATCTGGTATGCTCTGACCGCTCTGAACAACTAATTATGATAGCAACCCATAGCAACCATCAAACAAACATCGTAATCTCTAATTTTCTAACGTTTGGTTCCGATTTTGTCTTCAAGCGGTATCACTTTGAATAATTGTACTATTACAAATTTACATTTACATATTGCTCAAGATAAATAATAAAGATTCCCCCAAATTGTGACCTCTTTTTTAATCAAAAATTGCTGAACGTAAAAGTCTTTATTGTTCTAGATTGTAAAAGACTTTTACATCCAGTAAAAAAAAAGACTCACTTTGACAATTGAAAATTCAACGAAAATGTCAACTTTTGATGACAGTTTTCGAAAAATGCTATTTTACGGCCTAGTACTTAAAGTCGCCATGGCAACACTTTACCGGATTCAAATTTGGTTATTCAGAAAACTTATAATTAAATCGAATTTTGCACTCATTATACACTACAGACACCACAAGATTACTTCAACATACCGTTCTTAACACTTATTTTAGGACCAACACCAACAAACGCCAATATTTTTTTATTTGATTTGACAAACGCGTCATTGATAAACAGTCGGTTGCCATGAACATTTTGACATACGGCCTTCTAATAAATACACTACCATATTGATGGCAATTGAAAATTATTATAATGCAAGAACTCTTTTATTGGAGAGCTAATGCAAAAAAAAACATTGTATGCAACACGTAGGCAAATGGCTTTAGAGAACTCATCTTCATATTACGGACTCGGCTGTCGCCTCGTCCGGAAACATTACGATTCGCTCGCTAAAGCCTTATTTTGCGTACTTGTTACATAAACTACTATTTTAAATCAAGATTTCCTTGGACAGACCAATGTCAACTACTGCATTTTCAAAACTTAACAAACTATGTACAAAGTTGCTGATTTGTGTAGATGCTTGTGGCAATAACAATTAGTTTCGATGTATTCTGATAACGAGAAAACGGATATGATGTTAATTTTAGGAGAATGCAGAGAGTCGGCGGACTTAGCAGTACTACGATATGCACAAAGGTACAGGTACAGACCCTTTCCACACATAATACGTTTAGGCGTTTGGAAAGAAATTTGCGGCAATATGGACAGATGTCCAAGCCAATGGTGAGACAACAGCACGTCACAACTGTAGGAGCTAAAACGGCAGTCATCGAATAAATAACTGGTAATCCCCACATAAGCCAATGAGTAGTTGCAAGAACTGTAGGCTTTAACAAAGTTCAGTACCTACATTTCAAAAGCAATCCGATTTTATCCTTACCACGTCACACTAGTGCAACACCTTGCTAAAACTGTAAAGTAGAAAACGACATCTACGAAACTCCTGTTTTGGAAGATTTATGTGAAAGAATTATTGAATCATGTAGGTCAATCATCCCACACATGCTAATCGTGTTAGAAATTTCTCTTCTGCGGTGGATTGACTTATGTGAACAGGAAGGTGAACGGCAGTTTAAACATTTTATTACGTAATTAGTGTTTTTCTTTCTGTTTTTGTTTATTGAATTTATTTCTATTTATATTATTATTACTATTATATTTAAATGCTATCTCAGCTTCCTCTGTGTTTGTTTTGTTTAAATTATAAGAAACAAATATTATTCTTCTTATCTTCTTCATCTTATTTTTTAGTAAATAGTTTCATTGTAGTAAACAATGTAAAGTTTACTAAGATACCTATGGAATACAAACAACTGTAATGTGTGTAGCCTACCTTGCTTGCTTGCCTGCTTTGAAAGAGCGAGATCTAGGACGCGGTTTTCCAAGCATCTCTATGCACTTAGGCCATATGGCCCATTGTACACCCTGACTAAGAATTTTGCCTATCTGGGGTAATTCCAACTCCAGTAGTGATTTTTAACGTGTCACACATCGCAGTGACACGGGACCTACCGCTTTACTTCTTATCCGCCAGAAGGCGCATTTTCAGATTTTTCCTCGCTAGAAAAATCTCGCCGACCTTGGCCAGATTCGATCCCGCGTCCCCCGGATCTAAAGGCAAACGCGCTAACCACTAGACCACCGAGGCCGGCGTGTAGCCTACCTACTTGTTACAAGATAAAATAATCACCCTTTATACAAACTAGAAGCCATCGGTACTTTATATCTGCATTATAAAATAGTAAAAAGTATGTACCTACTACTACTTCTGATTCTTACATTTTATGATAATTCACTTGTCTTAGATAGTAGTTTGTTGAATTAGTTGTTTGTTTTCAGGAAATTTTTAAAAAGAGAAGTGTATATTTCGGATAGCTACATTGCAATGTCATAAGAGATAACAACTTCACTTACACAATACTTACTTCTCAGAGAGAGCATAATCAGAAACATTTTCTCGGAGATAATTAATACCTCTCAATTTATTAATATAAGTAGGTATTTATAAATGAGTAAATATTTAGTATTTAGTAAACGATACGAGGCTTATTCGGAAACAAAGGGCTGTTAAAATTTTTTCGCCGGATGGGATGAGTGCATTTGCATTGATGCGTTGTTGGGGTGCTTTAGTGGTTGATGAGCTAGCCACACGTCACTTACCGTGGTTCGGTCATCGCATTTAGTTGTATAACAAAGCGCTTAAATGAACACTATGAATGCAAATCCTGTCAAGTATGAAGTGTGCGCTGTGATTCGTTCCCTCCATGCAAAAAACGAAAGCGCTGCCGAAATGTACTGTCAAATATACGAGATTTATGGTCTAGGCATCATGGAGTGCTGGAAAGGTCAGACCTCGATGTAGGAATTTCAAAGATAGCCGAACAAATCTGCACGATGAGGAACGAAATGAGAGACCTTCTGTTGTCAACGACGATCTTGTGGAGAAACTGTACAATAAAATTCGTGGACATCGGCCTTTCACGATTTCGGAATTGACCCCAAATTTTCCTCATATTTCACGTACGGTACTGTATGAAATTGTCGCCAACAGCCTTTACAGTACCACAAACTTTGTGCGAGGTGGGTTCAAAGATGTTGACCGGTTTTCAGAAAAATTAGAGAAACTGATTGCGATAAGTACCGGAATCACATTGCGACTGGCTGCGAGATTTGAATTTGGTATACAAATATTGAAACCAAGAAACTATCAATGCAATGGAAGCATGCGACTACTCTCAAAGCCCTAAAGTTCAACCAAAGAGAACCAAAAGCTCAGTGGCGGCTCGTAAGTTAAGAAAGAGGGTGGGCACAAGAAAAATCTTACCTATTTTTTGTACATAAAACCCATTTTCCTATTTTTCATGCTGGAAAAGACGTCTATGACTTTGTTGTCAAAATC
>JABXWE010025688.1:0-12842 GCA_014611495.1 Limonius californicus
AAGAACCATGCACAGAATTAGATATAGTAGTAAGTAACATTTTGGATCTCTTTGATGGGGACACCGTAATTTTAGAAATTGGACACAATGACGTTGCTAGACTTTCGGATATTGATGAAACTGGCTAAATTCTGTAATAATATTTATAAAAATTTTTAATGTCTTCCTACATTTTTTGCTTGCAATCATCAAAATTCTAAATTTTTGCTATCATCAAAATTAACATGCATAGAAGCGTAGAAGATTATACTCCAAATTATGAATAAAAATTTTTAATGTCTTCCTAAAATTTTGCTATCATCAAAATTCTAAAATTTTAATATCATCAAATTAACATGTGTGGCAGAGATTATACCCCATACAAATTACGAATTTTCTCATGGGGCTGTTAACAAGAAATACTGATGGTAAAATCCCAGCAGTACGTCCATTACCATTAGAAAATACCACCTCTGAAGCAAGCATTATCAAAAAATCGCTTCAGGACGACTCCGCTAAGCAGAAGCACTCCAAGGGTGACAGTGATAAGAACAATGTTTCCCATTCAATTCCACCTCTGAAGCAAGCATTATCGGAAAATCGCTTCAGGACGACTCAGCTAAGCAGAAGCACTCCAAGGGTGACAGTGACAAGAACATTGTTTCCTATTCATTTTCAATACATTTCCAACGTATGTAACAGAAAGTAACTGACAACAAATTTGCTACTTCTGAAATGCCTGTAGAGCGCATTTATTTACTATATTTTTTCGCATCGTGTTTTATTTCTATTAACAAGTTTAAATTTGTTTAAATAAATACTTTTATCATTATACATCATGGTATGTGTTTTATTTCTATTAATAAGTTTAAATTTGTTTAAATAAATACTTTTTATTATACATCATGGCCTGTGTTCTATTTCTTTTAATAAGTTTGACCTTAACATTCTATATTAATAGCCTGACCATAATATTTTAAAGTGGTCTGACCTTGACGCAAGTGACCATGACATTAAAATAGACTAACCTTGAAAGTGGTTGGTGGGGGGTGACCTCGGGAGGCTCCAGAACTCTCGTTCTTTCTCTACTGTTAGGCTCTAGATACCAAAAAAACCAATGATGACACTCACTTTGTGACACCTCATTGAAAAGCTCTTAGAACATGCTATTTAATAGCTTAATTTTCTTCCACCGACTTGTTTCGGATAAAAAATGAAAAAGGGCTCAAAAGGTTCTGAACCAATTATTGTATATAAATTTTACAATATTTGATTAAATGTTCAAAATGAGTTCCATTATTCTCTAGGCTTAGTAAAGTCTAATGAGGTCAAATCTGGAAATTTTGGGGGCTATTCTATTGTCCTCTTCTACCAATCCAATGTTCTGGATAGTGTTGGTCTAGCCAAGCCCGTACAGGGAGAGCATAGTGAGGAAGAGGACCAATGGAATGGCCTCCAAGATCCAAATTTGATCCCATTACACTTCTTTTTATGGGGTCCCGATGGGACCGCATTTCACTGTGACCTCAACTGACAGCGCGTATTCGCACTGCCCCATCGAGGTCCCTTTCAATAAGAATCTAGAGATGCTAAAGTAACTGGCGTAAAGGCTGCGGTATAATGGTATTTGATAAAATCAGAAATAAAAAACATGGCGAAAAATAGACTACCTCTAAAATTCTCGGAATGGAAACTTCGATAGTAGAAAAATTGAGACGCCCTACACTGCAACGGAACTAGCAAATCAAAACATCAATGCAGAAGATACAATTACAAAAAGATTTTGGTAGGTATACGGCAATATAAAATCCCCTGTATACAAGGTGTCTCTAAAAAGTTTGTACAAAACGCTACCATATATTCCTGAGACCAAAATAAAACGATTTAATTCAACTTACTTAAATAAATATATATCGCATTTGTGTCTTCTTCTAGTTGAATTACCAACTGTGCGTGCTCATATACGTTATGTAGGTATTAACTTTCTATAGCGATAATCAATTCTACTGTTATTTAATGCTTGTTCTACAGCCCCCATCTCTACAGTATCAAAAGCGTTTTCGTAGTCTACATATGCTAAATATAGGGGGATATGATATTCATTAGCTTTTTCTATTTGTTCTGATAGTCAAGAGGTGATCTGAGGTGCTAAAGCCTTTGCGAAATCCTGCCTGTTCTATTGCTTAGTAATTATCTAGTTTCGTAGTCAAACGGTTTGTAATGATTTGTATGAATAGCTTATACAGTTGGGATAACAATGAGATGGAACGGTAATTCTTTGGGATTCCTCTTATATCGTTTTTATACAATAGAATTGTTACGCTTTCATTCCAATTTTTCGGGATTTCCCCCTTGTGTAGGCAGTCATGAAATAGCTGTTTGAGAACCTTTAGTAAGACTTTTTCCTCTTTTATCATTTCTGTTAACATCTGGTCTTCTCCAGGGGCTTTGTTGTTTTTCATGTCTTTCAGGGTATTTGTTATTTCATATTCCTCTATACATATATGCTAAGTCCTCTGAGTTTACGTTCATAATTTTCTCTGGGTTTTGCTTTATTTCGTTAGTTGGGCATTGTTTTGATTCATAAAGACTTTTGTCCACGACTACTTCATAATCTACCAATTATTTATGTGTTTGGTCAAGGATAACGGTATCTATAATGCACTGCAGTGAATAATCATTAACCACTAGTGAATAATGAAGTTGACGTTTTACAGGCTTTATAGCTTTTATTTGCTAATTACAAATGTCAAAAATTGAAAATAAACACATAAATAACATAACTTTTTAATTTTATGACTTATTTATTTATGTATATTAATAGTAATATTTGTGTTTGAACAATGTGACAGCTGAATTGCAGGTACAGAATTGACATCTAAATTAATATTTTGTTTATTTGTAGATGTAGATTGTAGATGGCGCAACACCGCATTCAAGTCTACCACTTAATCTAACACCTCTACCAGTATGTTATATAGTTGCATCGTCATATAAATTGTTATAAAAATTGTTATTATTTAGTACTAGTGGACAAAGTACAGTATAGCACTCGCTATAATGGCTATTATTACCTCAGATAATTGCAAAACTTGGTCGCTTCGCTCCCTCGTGTAACGTGTTGCAACTGTTATCCTCGGTAATAACAGCATCCATTATAGCGTCGTGTATAATGCACTATTATAGAATACTTCGGTGACTTTAGTTATATTTTGCTTTCCTATATGTTCTTTACCTTCTTGATCTACGAGTTGCATTATTTGTATTGTGCTCAATGTGGGCCTAAGAGACTTCATTCCTCTGTTATTTTCAATTACCTTTTCTATTTTTGTCCATTTTATTTTCTGAGATCTTTTTTACTTTTTTACGTATGGTTTTGCTTCTATTGAATAAATAGTATATTATATACCTAGGTTGAGAAGTGAGCTATTATTTACCGAGAAATTTTATATAATTTTCGAGGTAAATAATTGCCTTCTCAACCGAAGTATATATAGTATTTTTTTTACTACTAATAGCCGAACTAACACCAAAAGATCTTATTTTTATTTTAAAATTAGCCATTTCCCCTATTATTCAAACATATCGAAATATTAAGTAGCCTGGGGCTCGGTTATCAAGGCAACGAATAAAACAATTGAAACTGATGGGTTCCAATGAACGTCATTATTCTAAAATAATTGGAAGGTTTTAAGTAAAAGTATTACAATAAAATATTAAAATATGGCTGAGAACAAAGCGACAGTGATTTAGAAATGGAAAATTGTACTCCGCCTGAGCTTCAAGAGGCAGCGGCTAGTGATTTTCATATTTTTTGATAATTTTCATTATCTTTATTAACCTAGGTAAATAATGAATTATTATTATTTACCTAGGTTAATAATGAACTACTTCTCATTACACAAATAAGGTAAACAATAAGGTTTTCTCATGTTAGTAGTAAAAAAAAAATAATTACGTACCTACTACTTTCACGTTACTGTATGTATGTATGTTATGCCAAATAAACGTATGCTTTATTCGAGTGTTTTTATTACGTAGTTTGTCATCAGCGTCAAAAAGGAACAGGTTTCGTTCATTCGTATTTGCATGTTACAAAATTATAAAATATATGTAGTACATAGAAAAGTATTTTATTCATAAATATCGCTAATTTGTTTACCTAATTACTCTTTTTGGCGTGTTTAACATTTTTAGTGTTTTTCTTTCCAAAAATCAATTTAATTAATTTACAAAATATAAATAACATAGTTAATATTACTAGAACGACTAAAGTCACCACGTCCAAGAGCAAATACTGATACCACTTCAAATTTAAGGCAGCCGATTTTAAATGAGGCGCCCCTCGATGTCGTAATACGTACTCCACCCAAAATACACCACGATCTAGAGGCTTCGTGGGCTGATCGTGCATTATATTTGATCGCCGTTTAGCATTCTCTGTGTATCTAAAAATTAGCATTAATTAATAAAACGAAACGTTAAAGGTAAACTAAGTACGAACTTTGGATTGTTTAAAACTTCATTTAAAGCATCTTCAAAGGTTTTTTCCGTTAATTGGTGGAATAAAACTCCTAGTCCGAACCCAGCGATTTGGGCATTTGCTACATTCATTTCTTGATCTCCGTATATGGGAATCCCAACAACGGGAACGCCATGATAAATCGTTTCGATTGTGCTCAAAAGTCCACCATGGGTTATAAAAAGCTTAATATTAGGATGAGCTGCAAAAATCATAATTTTATTACTTAACGTTATAAAACTGTATTCGATAATGCGAAAAATCGATCATTGACTTACCAAGAATGTCCTGTTGTGGTAACCATTTGCTGAGTTTAACATTTGGGGGTTGCCCAGGCAGTGTTTCTTCTTCCCATTTCCACAGAACTTTCTGTTTTAGTTTAGAAAAGACTTTTAGTATTGATTCCCGTTTTTCTATGGGCATATCCTTGCTTTTTAAATTGGAACCCATGCTAAAGTAAATTACTCCTTCTTTGGCATTATCCAAGTAGTCTTGTAAATCTTTCGGTAGCGGTTTGGGAGGCTTGACGTGGAATCCACCAATGTCTATCATGTTAGGAACTAGAGGTACAGGGGCGTTTGTACTGACGTGCGAATTCAGTAACATTAATGATGCATTGTATTGTAATTCCTGTAAATGAGGAGCTCCAGGAAAGTACTTTTGTAATAATTCGTTCTGTTTTGGGAAAGTATACAAATGGAAGAGTAATTCGCCTCCAACGTAAGTCAGCGTGTTATAAATTCGTTCCCATAAATTCATATTCGTAGATAAACTTAAGTACATATCAGGAACGTAAGATGGAGGGGCAGGGTTGGCCATCTGAGGATTTGTCCAACGAGATGTTCCAATGGTGCTTAATAACACACAAGGAGCTTTAAAATGGTAACACAGCCCTTTGAATGCTTCGTTTAAAAACTGTTCTGTTATTACAAGATCAAACTTTTCATCTGATTTTAGCAAGGTTTGTACAGTGGTGTGGTTTAGAACATACTCAGTGAAAAATAGCC
This sequence comes from Limonius californicus, assembly GCA_014611495.1. Taxonomy (NCBI): domain Eukaryota; kingdom Metazoa; phylum Arthropoda; class Insecta; order Coleoptera; family Elateridae; genus Limonius; species Limonius californicus. Next base: position 5,509 of record JABXWE010025688.1, read on the forward strand.
CCATCATGTCTAACCTAAGCATTTTGCTGCCTACGGTGGCCTGAGTTTCATCAAACATATTTGGTGCTTCATCTGGAAGAAAAGGTTTATGTATTGTGGATGTGTAAATTAAAACTATATTGGATTATGAGATGGAAATATCAGTAGAGAACAGATCGAGGAAAATGGAGTGGATACCATAAAATGAGATAGGTAGAAGTAGGATATGCAACACTATTAACTTAATCATAACTATCGGTGTTGTTACAGGAAAATTATACCTGTTTCTCATTTTTACGGCGTGCTTTCCTTACTGCTTTATATTACCTATCTATTATAATAGGTATCATCCTGTTCAGATTAATTTATTTTTTATTTATTTAGTTATATTATAGTTATATTGTATACGAAGATTTCTTACAGATTTTTATATTTAGTGTTCAAACGAGTGCTGATCTAGCATCAAAAAGTTATATTATTGTTGTTATGTAACGAGCGATCAAAAAGGATCAAATTAGGGTCGGCTATAAGTGCTACAAGGCATGTTACGTATTGACAGCACCTTGTGTTCTGCAGAACAATCTGGAATGTAGTAGATCCACTCCACTCCACGCATAGTTGTTTAAATTGGCATTTGTTTATAGTTCAATCTTAGACATGCAAACATTTCATAGTCCTCCTTAATTGGAAAACTTTTTGATCACATGTTATATGTATAAATAAATTACACATATTTATTGTCTAAATGTTTTATTACATTATGTAAGAAGTATTACTGCCTGCCCCAAAAAACCAGTTAGGATTAGATAGTGTTAGAAGAAGGATGTGCTGTAGCAAATGTTGAGTTGAATGGTTAAAAGTAGAATGCCGGTTGGAGCCGCATTCACCTAATTAACTATTGCAGTGCGTACTTAGGTATGCTGTGAGGCTGGAAGTTGAATTTGTGAACTCTTAATTTACTATCCGAGATGCAAATTACTAATTTATTATGATAGTTGTGAGTTCTTATTTTATTATTAGAGCTGTATGCTCATTAAGGTTATTTGAGCACTCAAAAAACATGTGTTCTAATTTCATACAAAAGTTGTAAACCCGGATTTTAGTTTTACAATTATGTGCTATTTGAACCCAAAGGGCCCGTGTGCTGATTAAAGGTGCCGTGTGGACCGGAAGGGCTGTGTTCTAATTTATTGTAAGAGTTGTGTGTTATTATATTATTCAATATGTATACTCGTTAATTTATTGTGATAGTTGATGTGTTCCATTTTATTAGTGCTGTGTGCTCAACAAGAGTACTGTCTTGACCTTGTATGCCTCAATTTATTTGGATAATTGTGTGTTTGCTGTTATTAGATCTGGTTGGTTACCCTGCATATTTAATAGGCAGTCCTCTCCTGTGATTGATAACGATATAATTAATGTTTGTAAAAACGTTTCACATGTATGGTGAGGTTCACGTTCACCATCTGATGCTCATCGCGAAAAATACAGCATCAAAAAAATGTGGCAAACAACAGATTGTTAAAGAAACTTTATTTAACCATGTGTAAAGTTTATTAATAGTAAAAAATTAAGCGGTTATAGCCCTGCGTATTTTTATAAAATCGATTATACAGTGCGTCCCAAAACGTACCGGCAATATTTTCAGGATGAATTCCAAAACTTATTTAGAGTCGAAAAGTTCATATAAACATATGTCCTAAACGTAACCGTTCACGAGTTATTGTTTATTTCATAATTTATGTGGCTAAAATTTTAGTTCAACGGATTTCTGAAATACTGATGTAGTTGCCATGGTCGCATCTTTGGTTTGGCAACATTTGAACATCGTTTTTAACAAATTATTGTTCGTAACTTGTCAGTTTATTACTGTGATACTGAAGTTATTGGCTTCTTCTTTGTATCCTTATACCCATCGTAATTCATAAGTGATTCACAATCCCAATGTTATTTTCAAATTAATAATATGCAAATATTAATTGTGTTTACGGTCTGTGTGATGGAAATGCTTTAGCACCACAAGAATATCGTAGAAGATATCACAATAGAAGACTGCCTACGCGTGTTTGCTTTAATTCACACCGCCAGCTGAGGGAACATGGCACTTTCAATGCAAGACATGCAGTCAGCCAAGGAGTTGTCCGTAGACTCATAAACGATGATTAACAAGTTCTTGATTTATTACAAGAAGATCCGTCTTTAAGTGTGCGAAGAATTGCATTACGTACTGGAATATGTAGAAACCAGGTTTGAAGAATAATAAGAAGTGCTCGTTTACATCCATATCATCATAAAAGTTCAAGCTCGAGATAATCATTTTAAAGCTCGTTTAAGATTTTGTAATTGGGTACAAAATAATCAACCGAAATGGTATCAATACTTATCATAATTTTCATGAATGGACAGCAGAAAATCCTCCTTTAAGAAGACTTATTTACTTTATATACTAGATTTAGTGTTAATATGATAGCTGGTATTCTTAATGATCGTCTGATTGTTACGAATATTTTCTAAAAAACTCTTTACCCTTATTACTGGAAGATGAGCCATTAAATATTACACGTGGAATGTGGGATCAACACGATGTGGCACCAGCACATCAATGTCTTCGTGTTAGAGCTTGGCTTAACGCACATTTTCCGAGAAGATGAATTGGAGTAGGAAGACCCGTAGTATGGCCACCACGTTCGCCTTACCTGACTTCATTAGATTTTTACCTTTGGGGTCACATGAAACAGATTGTTTATGCAACTAAAGTGCATACGGTAGCAGAATTACGCCGAGAATACAGCAGGCTGCCGATATTATTAGGAATAACCTAGCAACCATATTAAGAACGCAGCGATCTCTTCTGCGACGTGCGGCTTTGTGTATCGAACACAATGGAGATAACTTTGAACATTTCTTGTAAATAAAAATAATATAAATGTTTAAGTGTTTACTTCATAAAATACGTTGAATAAAAAAATTGGCCACATAAATTATGAAATAAACAATAACTCATTAACGGTTACCTACGTTTAGGACATGTATTTATATGGACTTTTCGACTCTAAATAAGTTTTGGAATTCATCTTTTAAATATTGCCGGTACATTTTGGGATTTTAAACAAAAATTTTCTAGGGCGTGCGTAACTGCAAATAGACATTACCAAAAATTCGTTTCTTAGGAAATCATCTCATTTCAGAATTATTTATTTTTGTAGTACTTCATTTTGGTTTTTAATGTATTTTTGGCCTACCGTTGTCTTGTTTACAAATTTAATTACCTAAATTCAGAAGCTTTTCCGAAACCAATATATATATTTTTTCTAGGACGTAGACTTTAGTTTCCACAGGTTGCTTGAAAAATATGATAGTATTTATGTATTTCTGGTATTATTATATCCTATATTATTGACGCATATAGTGTACAGCCTAGAAAATCTTGAAAAAGCTTCATTTTGTTACATCAAAAACAGTTTGGAATTATTTTGAACACTTTGTCAATTTGTTTGAATTCTTCCCGCACTATATATCAACATTTCTTTTTAACTATTTTTTTCCTATATGTCTTTCTTGGGGTGTCTTTAAGGACTTTTTTGGAAAAAAGTTTGGTCTAATTGACCTCTCTATTTTTATGATTTTAGCTGTCTAGATATGGTTAATAATGATATCGTTCGCTGATTTGTTCCGAATTACCATATTATTTGCAATAGTTTGTTCACCATCTTTAACAAATAATTTTTGTTAGAAGCATTTATACTTTATACAATTTCTAAGCAGGCCGAAAGCATTATTGTATTTCCCCTTTATTTTCTTTATTATTATTGTTATGAGAAAATCAAATAATAAACTGAAGGGAAATTGTTTATAGGTTTTTAGTGCTTTTTACTAGTGTTGTATTTAGAAGAAAAAGTTATCAAAAGTATATAATATTTTAGTATTAATGCTAAACCGTTTTGTGGAAATCTAAACCTTGATTTTTTCATTTTTCAAATTGGAACAAAATACTTAGAGCAAATATAATTAGAAAAATACAAGAAAAATTAGATAAAGAGGGGGAGAACTAAGTAAAATAATACAAAATAATGAAAACAACATAGTTAATAAATATCGTTAGTCTAAAATGAATGATATGTCATAAAAATATGTTCCACCAGAAAAGTTATTTTCTACGTAACCATAAAAATATTGTTTCAATAACTAATTTTATTTGTTTACTTTGAGATAAGTGCGAAAAATAAATGATTATTTCCTAAAATTCTATTGGTATTGTGCCAATATGTACCTTTACGTTGCACACTTGTTTATTCTCAACTAAACAGCAACGTTCATGCTAAAGTGTTTCCCCGGGAGAATACCTACTGATTTATATGAGTTGCACAACTTCGCATTCAGTTGTAACAAATATGAATGAATGACAAAATTAATTGTTCTCTGAACCAGTGAACCATTCACCAAACAACAATTAACTTTTTTCGTACAATATTTTAGTATTATTCTTCTATCTGTTTTCTACTGGCAAATTTGCAAATAATATCTAACTGAATTTTTTAAATATTTTCGGATAAACATACTTACCGTCTACTTTTTCAATTTTCATTTCCAATACTCTTAAATTTTTTACTGATTTTTTTGGCGGCATTGGCGTAATCATGGTTACTTCATGGCCCTTTACTGCTAGTTCTGTAAGCAGTGTATGCCCTAATTGTTGGTGACTGAAGGCCGGAACGTGAATTAGACCCAGAATTCGAGCACTGTTAATTTCACTTGCTAAACATAATACAAATATACTTATTACTAGTAAAACCTTCATTATTGCTGAAGGATGTGTGCGGTTTGTTAAAACAGTGGCGCGGAAATGACTGCCTATCTCCAATGTAGTCGCTTGTGGTTAATATGAGAATGTGAACGTCATGAGTGTATTTTTACGGAGGGACGAGGGGAACTACTACGAATTTTGTAACCAATCCCGAAACGTACTTATTCGTTTGCACTAACAGATAAGATAAAAATTAGTATTACTCATAAGTCATATCTTATAAAATCAGTATTACGAAATGTAACAAGAGTCAACGATAACGCATGTTACTAATAATAGGAATTGATAGTCAAATACTGCTATTGAAAACTATGGATACATATTTGAAAAGGCTTAAAGAATATTCTTTACATGAACAGTATTCAAATGTTTTATGGAAGGTTTAACAGCCACCGAGGCCACAGACTATTCATTATGGAAAGCCACTAAGCACCTCAAACAGCCACAGCTGATGATACCACCGATTCGGAAAGAAGACAGGACCTGGACGAGGAACAATGAGAAAAAAGCACAAACCTTTGCTGAACATCTTAGAAAAGTTTTCCAACCGTCTGATGAAGTAGAAGCAGAAACTCGCGAAGAAATTCTTAGATTTTTAGATACGCCATTTCAACTTTCATTGCCTACTAAAGCCTACTCCATAAACGAAGTAAAAGCAATGATTACTAGCTTGGCTAATAAAAAAACGCCAGGGTATGACCTAATTACGGGGACCATATTAAAGGAAATACCAAAGAAGGGGCTCAAAAGGATCTCCTATATTTGTAACGCAATTCTGAAAACCGGATGCTTCCCAACTCAGTGGAAGATATTTAAAATTATCCTTATACTAAAACTAGGAAACCCCCCAATGAGCCATCATCGTACAGGCCGATAAGCCTTCTACCAGTCCTAAGTAAAGTATTTGAAAAACTGTTACTTAAACGACTAATGCCTATTATACATGAAAATGAAATAATGCCAGACCACCAGTTTGGCTTTAGGAAAGCATACTCCACTATACAGCAAGTACAGCAAGTAGTAGACCACATAAATGCCGCATTTGAAAAAAAAAACAATACTGTACTGCTACCTTCATCGACATCAGCCAGGCTTTCGGTAATGTTTGGCATCTGATACTTCTGTATAAACTAAAGTATTGGCTACCATATAATTTTTACTGCATTCTAAAATCATATCTGCACGAAAGATATTTTCAAGCGAAGTACGAAGAAGAACAGACAAACTTGATGCCGATAAAATCAGGAGTCCCACAAAGGAGCGTGTTGGGACCAATATTATACACTATATACAGGGTGTACCTGGGCACTTCAAAGGAAGCCACTACTTTCAGTAACGAAAGAAACCCAAAGAGAATTGGAGAAGGGTTAAAACCACCCCCACCCCCTGATAAATTTGTTCAGAATTTTTTTAAGGATGATGATACGATTCTGTGTTTTTTAAGGTGAAGACTTATTCATTAGCTTCATTTTTTGACTCTTGTAAAAACTCCGTAATTTGTATAGTTTCGAAGAAAAAAAATGTTTACTCAAACACTAATAACCGATATTATTATTGCAGGTTTAATTGTATTACAAAATTTAGTTGGCCGTAGACACAAAAATAAAACTTTTTTACAACAAATGTTCAATGTGACCTCCACCTTCATTGATGCAGAGGTCAACACGACGTAAAAAATTGAAAGCACCCTTCTTAAAACATCGTCGTTTTCTCGCAGTGCGTTTACACCATTTTGAATTCTGTCCTACAGTTGTTCAGCATTATTAATTTGTACCTCGTATACTTTTGTTTTTAACGCTCCCCATATGAAGAAGTCACAAGGATTTAAATCTGGAGACCGCGGTGGCCATTGAATGGGTGCTTCTTGTCCCCTACCAATCCATCTACCAGCAAATTGTTCATTTAGATATTCTCTTACGGCACGTGCAAAATGAGGTGGTGCACCGTCGTGCATGAAAAACATGTTTTGACGCAAATTAAGTCTTCTAATAACTCTAGCAAAGTTTCTTGGAGAAAAAGAAGGTAACTAGCGCCATCCAGACGATCAGGCAATCGGAACGGTCCAATCAAAAAATTGTCGATTATTCCGACCCAGACATTAATTTTAAATTCTCGTTGATAATGTCTAGCTTTAACAGCATGCGGATTTTCATCTGCATTAATATGTTCATTGTGTAGGTTTGTCACGCCACGACGCGTAAAACAAGATTCATCAGTAAACAAGATATTAGTGTGGAATCCATCGTCGACTACTCTGCGCTCCCGAATAATTTCTGCAAAATTTAAACGTGATTCGTGGTCAAGTGGCAATAATTCTTGAACTGGCTGGATGTGAAAAGGACGAATTAATTGATCGGCAACTAAATTTTGTAATACAATTAAACCTGCAATAATAATATCGGTTATCAGTGTTTGAGTAAACATTTTTTTTCTTCGAAACTATACGAATTACGGAGTTGTTACAGAGCCAAAAATGAAGCTAATGAATAAGTCTTCATCTTAAAAAAAACATAGAATCGTATCATCAGCCTTAAAAAAAATTCTGAACAAA
>JABXWE010025689.1:0-17282 GCA_014611495.1 Limonius californicus
AAATTCCCCGCTATTGGAAGGTTTGGAATAGAAGACCTGAGCCAAGCCCAAAACCAAGATCCAGTGTGCTGTTACCCAAGCAACTACAAATGTTTACTTCATTAAATGCTTTTGATAATGACATATTGTATGTCGAAATACGTATAAAGCTAAAATAAAAATAAATACCTGTTGAAATTGCCTTTTATTATTATTAATATATAAAGTATGAATTTCAACGAAGTAAGGCAGCAAACAATTAACATACTAATACACTAGCTATTTCAGCTAATTTTTCCCCATTCTATCTATCCATAAATTTAATTATAAGTTAATGTGTAAAATACATTTATGCTACTTGGGTAATCACCATTCTTCACTATTACTCGTTATTCCAGTATGCCAACATCAAAAAATATTAATAACTCTCGTGCACTAATTTTTTTTTAATTTATCGCGGCAATCAGAACTGTACACGTATACACGTAAAGTAATATACAGGGTCCTGATGACATCTTTCCAGTAATGCTAGCAGAAGAGAAGCATGTCCTAATACCAGTGTTGTGCAGGCTATTTCGAAATAGCTCGGCCTTAGGCAATGTAGGTACCTCAAACCTGGCGACCTGTCAAAGTTGTCTAAATACAAAAGCCGGGTCGAAACTCATATGCCCAAACTAAGGCATGTATGCCAATAAGTATATCATCCTACTTTCTGAAAACGATGGAAAAACTGGTAGAAAGGCACATAGGGAAGGGGCACACATAGACAAACCTCTACATCAAAACCAACATGCCTACCTACCAGGTAAATCATGTGGAAGCGCTCTCCATATCCTGGTCAACAGGATAGAGCGCTGCCTACAAAACAAGAAAATTGCTTCAAGAGCCTTCCTTGACATACAGGGGGTTTTTGATAATACCTCCACTGAATCAATGATTCAAGCGGCTAAGACACATGGTATTGATGACACCTCATGTAGGTTGATAAGAAATATGCTACAAAGCCGACAAATACAAGCTACATTATGTGACGAAGAGATGGAGGTGTCGGTAACCAGGGAAATGCTCGCAAGGAGGGGTACTGTTACCCTTACTTTGCGATCTGGTTATAAACGAACTCCTCGCAAACCTTAACAATGAAGGCTACTTTACCCTTGGTTATGCAGACGGTATAGTCGTCCTTATAGAGGGTAAGCACGGCAATATAATTTCAGAAATAATGCAAACTGTTCTGGCTAAGGTCGAGACATGGTGTAACAAGAAAAACCTTACAATAAATCTCGCACCATTCACTAGGAAGAGAAATCACAGAGGCATAAATCTTCCGGAACTGTTCGGAGAAACTTTGCAAATGGATGTGATTTTAGACACCAAGTTGACCTGGAACCAACATTTGCAAAGAGTCACTGGCAAGGCACAAAACAACCTTGATAATGGCAAGGAGAGCCTTTGGAATCAAATTTAGAGATTAAAACTAAAAATGGTCCATTGGCTTTACAAAACGGTGATAAGACCGACAATAACCTATGGTTCACTAGTATGGTGGCCTAAAGTAAATCAAAGATTAACAATAAACCAGCTTCTTAGTGTTCAAAGACTGACTTGTCTCTGTATAACTGCAACTTCCTCCTCTAAATACAATAATCAAGAGCGGAGTACGCATGCCAGCGTATCGCCTACGCTGCACGCGTAATTGGAGAAGCACCCAACACACACGGGGACACTCCCAAATTGATAAATCTAGTATCTGGCCCTAAATTTAAAATGGGAACGGACTACATATTAACAAAATAAAAGCTTAGTGTGGTATACAGACGGTTCACGCACGAGCAACGGAAAGGGAGCTGGTATATACGGCAGCAAACCAAGATATAGTACCTCCACATCTCTAGGCCAAACTGCCACAATATTCCAAGCTGAAACCTATGAAATTTTAGCACCAATAGGAAGGGGCTATACAAAAAAAACATCCTTAATATCTCTGATAGTCAGGCAGCTTTGAAAGCACTGAACTCAAACCAGATTAAGTCAAAACCTGTCTGGAACTGCCTTCATAGTCTCCTAACACTGACAAACTCCTAAAAGGTAAAACTTGTGTGGGTGCCAGGCCACAGAGGCATAGAAGGGAATGAAAACGCAGATAAACTAGCTAAACTAGGATCTGAAACAACGTTCACAGGGCCTGAACCTGTTGTCGGTCTAACTAAGCGGACAGTGAGAGGAGCAGTTAAAGAATGGATCGTAAGCAAACATTCGGAACACTGGAGACTCTCGCCCCAACAAAGACAAAGCAAATCTATGATGGGCAACCACCCCCACAAGTTCACCAAAACAGTGCTACAACTCAGCAGGACTCAAATTGGGGTAGTGACAGGACTCCTAACGGGGCACTGGCACTTCAGACAACACCTCCACAACATAGGACTGTGCCGGCAAATACCTTGCTCAAGCAGATATTCGAATTCCGCTTTAGCAGCTCTGAGATTTTCTGGCGGAAGGCGGCGAGCTCGTTCCGCAATGGGCGGTCCCTTGGTTATTATGTGGTGAAAAACGGAATGTTTACCACCTTGAGCTATAAGCGACGTCCGCGTCGTGAAGGAAATTGGCTTAACAGTTCGTGAAAACCCGAATTGCTTGTGACGGTTGTAGCGGTTGTAGCGGTGATGTTAATCGCTCCGCAGCGGGTTATTTCCGTTAACGTAGCGATTTTCGTTATACCGTCAATTAATTTCCGATTTTTCAGGTCCACCAGTAAAGAACACTGTTGCAGAAAATCGGCGCCTATTATGGGTCGAGGAACTTCGGCTTCAAGAAATCTCCACCGGAACATGCGACGCAGGCCTAAATTTACACAAAGCAATCGCGTACCGTAAGTTGCTATTTCAGTACCGTTGGCAGCAAAAAGTTTTGTATCGGTTGGTTTTCTATGCTTGTCTAAACCATTCCGGGGAATCACAGATACATCAGCTCCGGTGATTATTAGAAAACGCATGCCGGTCTGACGATCCTGCAGGAAAAGGCGGTTTTGTGAGAGAGGGCCGTCGCTAACCGCTCCTATTAACGACGGCTGCCGTCGTTTCCCAACTGTTGCGGTTGAGGCATTCGAAAGCTGCATGGCTATAGGCACTTCCTCGCTGCTTCGCCGAATCTTCTGTGATAGAATCACTCCTGATTATTACCACGTGCTCTAGAACGCGATCAGAATCGAGAGTAGCGTCGTGAATATCTGTTGTGCGTCACTTCCTCCACCATCTTTGTAAGTTTTTCTACCCGCTGTTCGAAAATGGTGATAGAGGACCGGGGTGGATCGCTGGGAGCTACTACTGTGGCCACAATGGGAGAGCTAGTGTTGGCAATGCTAGCACTAATCGCGGCGACGTTTGACGGATCGTTTGACAAATTCACTTCCGCTATTTTATCGGCCACGGCGGCCACTTTGTTCACTTTTGTGTCCTGACCCGCACTTAAAATTAATTTGTTGCTGTCGGTAGTCTTTGCAACCATAAAGTTTTTAATACCGCGTCACTGAATTTGTTATTCGCTAAGGTTTTCATCTCGCACAATAACTGTGATGGCGACTTACCTCCTAAATCCATTTCGGTTAACAAGCGGCGTAATTGTTTATTTTCTGAATCGCTAAACCGATCTATTAGATTAGTCTTTAAACAGATATATTTGTCTTTCTATGGAGTATTAATTAAAATGTCAGAAACTTTCTGAAGCACCGCACTGTCAAGCGCACTTATAATGGTGAAGTACTTACTTTGGTTGGACTTCACGGAATACGCATGAAATTGGGCTTCGGCTTGAATAAACCAAACTTTTGGATCAATTCACCGCTTATCGCACCCCAGTAAACGCACTACGTTGCATTAATAAAGGAAAAAATCGTTTGGCCATCATTGAAGAAAGATGTCACAGAATGGGTGCGTACTTGTATTCCTTGTCAGCGTTCGAGAATTCAACGCCACACCAAGAACCCCATTGGAACTTTTCAAATGCCAAACGAGCGTTTCGAACATATTCACCTTGATCTAGTAGGACCATTGCCACCATCCCGAGGATTCCGATATTGTCTTACTGTTGTAGACGCCTTTACGAGATGGCCGAAAGCATTTCCTTCGTCGGATATCACCGGTGAGACCGTAGCGAATGCATTTTACAGCGGCTGGATAGCACTGTTCGGTACGCCGCGTACAATCACAACAGACCAGGGCAGACAATTTGAATCAGCGCTACTAAACCATTTAACTAATCCCTTAGGTACGAAGCGTTCCCGAACTACATCATACAACCCTAAATATAACGGCCTAGTAGAACGTTGGCATAGAACATTCAAGGCCACCATCATGTGCCATCAAGCAGAAAGATGGGTGGACGTGCTTCCTACAATTTTAATGGGACTTCGAGCCAGCTATAAAGACGATTTAAAAGGCTCCCCTGCTGAATTGGTCTATGGCACGCTCTAAGGTTACCCGGAGAACTCCGAGCAGTCCCAGCATCCCATCACAACACGCAGACAGTTTTTGTACAAACGGAGCTGCTTAATTGTTCCCACGTTTTCCTGCGGGACGGCACCATACGACGTCCCCTACAACATCCACATACCGGCCCACACCAAGTTGTTGCCCGTCCAAACAAAAAAACATTTACAATAATGTTACATGGCAGAAATACCAATGTTTGCGTAGACCGGTTAAAAGCAGAATTCATCGCTCGGCCTCCAGGCGAACCCCCAGCAGTCAATTCAACGCCTTCGCGCAACGCCATTCAGCTTCCTCAAGTGCCAAACCAACAGTCCAGAACCAAAACGAAATCAGGCAGGACAGTTAAATTGCCAGTTCGTTTTGCAAGTATTGACGCTTCACTGGGGAGGGGGTGATGTGCCGGCTTGCAGTATTTGAACTTCGCGGCATTGCGTTGCCCTGGATATACAACAAAAAACATTCACGAAAAGTTGTTTGGTAGCAACCCACGCCGTTAAAACGTCACCGCGTTTCATTGTGTATTTGGTTCAATTATCTTTGTTAATATTGTTTGTAACGTTAAATAAATGATTTTACAACACTGATGTGTCGTGCTTCCACAGGACTATTTAACGAAGAGGAAACAGGCTCCCACATAATACTCCAATGCGAAGCCTTAGCTCATAGAAGATATCAAATCTTTGAGGGAACTAATCCCAACAAGATGCAACCGCAAGCCAGTCTGATCAACAAACTCCTAGACGAGATAAAGGGGACGGATCTACTTGACAGCTACTAGCGACAGAAGGGAATGCACAGTAGACTCAAGAGACCGCAGCGTCAAAGAGCAGAAACGAACCTCCCCGTACAAACAATCTACAATGTACAAGGTGTCAATTTGAAAACCTACACTGTGTATATCTCTGAAAGTAAAACAGGTATTGAACATTTCTAGAACACGTTTTTACAACATGAAGGGAAAATTATCATGACTCAGTAGGTAACCTTCCCCATTCAACCTCTTAGGCTCCAGCTACCCCAACAAAAATATTCAAATGGTAACACTCACTTTGTGATACGTCCTTGAAAAACCCTTACACTATTCAATAGTAGCAAACGAATCACTTCAGAAAAACATAATACCTCCCAAACTCTTCAGATTTTAACCTCATTAGCCTTCTTTCTATTGCGTAACTTAAAATCTGTTGTCTACAAAACTCACGTTCAGTGTATCGCACGAGCGGGAAAAATTGTTTCCTACTATTGAATAGCATTTTATAAGACCTGTTTCAATGAAGTATCACGAAGTGGATGCTACTATTTCAATTTTTTTGTTGGGGCATCTACAGTCTAAGGGACTGAGCGGGAAAGTTACCAATGATTCATGATAATTCTCCTACCATGTTGTAGAAACGTTTTCTAGAAAAGTTTAATACCTATTTTACGTTCAGATATATAAAACATTGTACGTATTCAGATTGACATCCTGTATAGTATATATAGGCTGTATGGGCTTATCGGATGACGAAACCGTGAGGGAATCGGTCCACTGGTGTTACTCTGCAAATATCAGTTGATTAGCAGGTCTCTAGGCCATTTGTTCTTAAGTCGTTTGAAGTCAGGTACTTCGAGCAATATTTCGACTGATGGGTTTGAATGTACTACCAGACTGTGGTGTTGTTTTACGTTGAATCTCTTCTTGATACAAATGGTATTTTTAGAGCAACATATAGTTTTGGGTTATTTAGATGCCATTATGCATCAGCCACCTGTCGAAGGACTTTAGGCTGGAATGTCTATTTGGATAATCTTTATGGAAAGCAACTTGTTGCTTTATCAAGTTGTAGCACGTAGAACGCATGGCAAATACGGGTGTACAAAATGAAATTTTATTTCCAAAGCATCTGGGCCTTCCTTACCTACTGCATTATTCGTGATTAATACTTTTATGAAATTTTTAAGCCTTATGCGTTTCCAAAAACTGTAATAATTTACGTTTTTAATAGGTTAGAGGTCTATGGGAAATTATACATAAAATTCTCAAAAATTATTTTGAATTCCTTCAAATATGTAGGCAAAAATATGTTCTCAATAGTTAGTTCAATTTTATCTAACAAAAATTAACTTCTTCAATTTCCCTACAGTTGCTTGTAGATTCCTACCGCTAGAAACTACTTTTTATTACCACAAAAAAAAATCTACGGTGGCGCGCTACTTGTAGCTTCCAATTCTGCTAATATTATATTCTCATAAACACGATTCTTAATTAAATTATTATTATAAATACCTGTTCTAAGTTTGATCAGTTAGCTCGCAGACGTTTTTTAAACACTCTATAAGAACTTCAAAAATTCAAGAATTATTCTCTACAATCTTAATTGACGGAGGATAATAAGCCCATAATACGTTACCTAGGAATACCCTGGAACCCTGGAATAATGTTTAGTTCATATTACATGCTTCACGGTTTTTGGAGACATGAGATTTAGGTTGCGATTTTTCACGGCTCTTTGTAAGAAGGCCATATTTGGCCCATCACTATGAATATAGCCTATCTGGGTGAGTACCAACCCTACTGCTAATGTCACAGTTTCGTTTTCAGATCTTTTGTGGTTCATACTTCAACTGTCGTTTTAAATAAATTTAAACATAACTAATGTACAATTATTATCATCAACAATATCTATTCAAGATATAAATAATTCAGTTAATTTTTTTGTGTTGTTCCACCGTTTACCATTTCGTCCAGTTATGTTGGTTCTTTTATATACGCTACACAGTTTTCGTTGTTTCGTAGCTTTTTAGTATCAAAAATGTTCAACAGTATTTCACACTTATATAAATTTAAAATAGGGTACATGGAAAACTAAAGTCTTTGCTGGAGAACATTTCTTTTTCAGTGTCTACATATTATTTAATTGACATTGAATCATTTTTAGCTCATATTTTTTATATCCATCTACCTATAAATTTGTATAGTGGTAGCTCAGTTGGTAGAGCGGTCGCTTTCTGATTAAATCATCGTTTCTGGCTTGGGTTCGAAACCTAAGCAGAACTATGCAGATTTATAAAAATCTTGTCTGCAACCCACCACACACAATTTCCCAATTCGGCTCGCAACCGTGGGAACTTAATGCTAAAAACCTTCTCTGGAATTTCGGTCGTTCGCATTCGACGTTAAACTGTAGGTCCCCCATGTTTCTACCTTAGCGCTGAGGAGAAACACGTGGCAGAGAAGAGGCCAATGCCCAGCAGTGGGACGGAAAGGCTGATGATGATGATGATCTATAAATTTATAGTTACGATACTAATAGATACGGATCGGAATAACTTTAAGTCGCTACTATCTGCGTACCAACAGGACACCAGTCATATCAACGCCAATAACTAGAGCTAGGATAGTTAGGCAAAATAAAGTCTCGAAAAAGGCAGGCAAAAAGGCAAAATAATGGTATAAAAAAGCACTACAAAGGCAAAAATAAAGTAAAAAAGGCAAAAACGAAAAAAAGGCAAAATTACCAAAAAAGAGAAAAAAAATAAAAAATTACAAAATCTGAAGAATACTTGAGGAAATTTAAAGAAACGGCGTTTACACGTTCAAAAATTGTGACAAACTGGCTGATTCAGTAGAAAACTTTCCCCTGACAATACTGGTTCCCTCATTAAAATTAATCTCAAGAAAATAATCCTCCTGAGAAATTTTCAGCCGGTAACCATAAAGGGTAAAACCCACTAGGCCTCTACCCTTAAGTGCTTGGGAATAATACTTTCTACAATTTATTTCAGAAATTTGAAATTGTCTTTTTTCTTGGAAAATTGCTAGTACAATTTTTTTTTAAATTGAAAATTTTAGAACAGGATTTCTTAAAATTCTAGTTTAATATACCATAAAAGGCACAAAAAGGCAAGAAAAATAGGAAATTCCCAAAAAAAGCAGAATCCTAAAAATGACGTAAAAAAGGCAAAAAAGGCAAAATAAAATTTGCATTTTTGAATTGCATGCATTCTAAAACGGATTTAAAATTGGGTCTGCCTTTAATCCTTCCATTTTTTAAAATAGGCAATTTGCCTAACTATCCTAGCTCTACCAATAACACTTCATCTTTCCAGACTGCCTTATAAATAGAAATATCATAATTTTATTTACGTGTCAGTAAGTCTCTGATATTTGTAATTTACTTTAAAAAGTGGAGTAACCTGAATTATGTTGGACTAATATAAATAAGCTACCGTAAACAATCTTCAGCAAATGCACGGCATGTTAAGCTGTTGGTTAGAGTTAGGCCAGTAAATGAACTTTCCAGTATACCTTAAACTCGGAATACTCCAACTCTTCACAAGATTACCAAATTACAATTAGCATAACAAACCTCCTACTTACTTAAATAAAGGTATAGAAGTAAATATATTATATATTTATTTCGGTCGTATAAATGAAATTGCGATTGAAACAAAAATAACAACTAATGAAATTACACAATGCCATCAAAAACCACGTTCGGTTTTCAACAAACCCCGTGTGCCTTTGATTAGACGCCGTTGGTAATTACAGCACGTAGTAAAAGCGTATCAGTGGTGGTTTCGCAAATTATGAACTAATGAAAGGCGCCAATTTTGGTTCCTTGGAGATCACCATTAGGTTTCTTTTTTGATCGCATCGTATTAGTGTTTGATATTACTACATTTCTTGCTGTTTACTAATTTAGTTACATTAAACCACTGCTAAAAGTTTCTCTAAAAGAATTTAAACAACGGGTGTTCTTTTCCGAAAATGGCAGTTATATTGCAGTCATCCGATCGAAGTGATAATCTATTTCCAAATGGACTATAAAATTGTAAAATTTCTTCACACCATAAACAAGTAAGCAAAGAAAAAGAACTGCAAACAGTTCATGTTTTGAAATGTATTGCCTTACAACATAATGAAATATTTAAGTAGAATAGATACCCATGAAGATAGTATGTTATAAACACAACTGAAAAGTATCCATTCTGTAGAAACTCTGTGAGTTCAACACTTGTATTCTTTAAGCCTTACAATATTTTGAATGTTTGTATACATTTGAAAATTAAACAATGCTTTTAGTAAGTTGTCGAAATGTTGTTCTAGTCGTCATATTACGCAATACTGGAGAATACTTTATGATGGTTAGAAATTTTCTGTTTCCTAACGTTATGTTCTACTCAATGGAATTGATTGTATTTGTCCCAACCGACACTAATATATTTAATTCTAAAGTAGAGGAAAAATATTTTTACGTAATGGGTAACTTTGGTATTAGTACTATTACTACTGTATGTACAGTGGATATCGAATCTGATAAGTACTTACTCTATCAAAACCAGGTAAACACACCGTCCAGCTAGAAACCACAATAACTAATAGATAACTGATCCGATGGCCAGGTCTAGAACTGACCTGATCGTACGTATCAAATCCGGAGCGAACCCATCAAATTGATCAATTGCCGGTCTGAGTATGTTGACCGTTACTTAACAGATTCAGATGGTAATCAAAATAACGAAGCCCCCGGTTGGACACTTGATATCTCCTGTAACGTGCCAACAAGAAACTTTCAACGGTGAGCAAAGACTCTTCGCATAACATTCTCTCTCTGGGTCGTGTCTCTTTGACCTGCGTCCTGCATTATCATTGCAGAATTTAGCAATGTTCACTTTCTTAGATTTCCTAACCATTGTTTTTCTTTGATCGCTAATTTCTCTTTTCTTCAATCTCACCTTCTATCATCATTTGCAGGGTGTTATATTACTGGTATCTCATAATCTGACCAAAATATTTTGCTCTTCTGTTTCTACTTATTTTAATTATTTGGGGTTTTGGCACTATTAGTTGGATTGTAATTCATTCCTTCAAATTCTGAAATACAAAAACATATCGATTTTGGTTGGTTCCGGGTTCATGATTCACAGTCGTATAAAAGTGTAGAACCTATAGCATTTTAGTACTCTTACTCTTATTAGAAGCGAAATTTTCAAATTTCACAGAATGTTTCTTGCCCTACCCTAACCGTTTCAATTTTTACCTAAGTTTTTTGAGATTTTCCATTTTATCGTTTTTATTTCTTCCTAAGTATATAGTAAAACCTGTTACTTTTTTGGTAATTTCACCATTTAACCAAATGTTTATGTTTGCATTATTAAATCTGCTAGAGATCACAGATTTTAGATAAGTTTATATTTAGTTTTATACTGTTATTTTCGATGGGCGGGGATGGCTCAGTGGTAGAGAGCCAAGCTTTGGAAGTAATAGTCCAAACGCTTCCCGGTTCGAATCTCCCCAGGTTCGGAACTTTTTCTATTTCTCTGGGTGGTCGGTACTGGGTCCCGGTCTCCATTTGCCATTGAGGGTCAAATTAATGGCACTCCTCGTGTTACGATCGCACTAGAGGAGTAACAAGATCATATACACAAAAAAATCAGCACACACCAGCAGGTTAAGCATGGTTACGCACCAACACGGTAACCCGCAAAGTCGGGCCCTGTTGTATATTGCACAAACTAACTTAGCCTTGTCTCTCAACAAAAGCGATGGGCTTCTAAGGCCTGTGAAAGCTTCATAAAAAAAAATTTTATTTTCGGTAAACAGCCGATCCAGTAATATTTAGAAGATTCCCTATTAGCAGAGATAACTGCATTATCCGTACATCAGGTAATAGTAAATAAATCTATTGTTTAAAGCTAGGTAAACTATTTCTTCTGAGTATAGACTAAAGAGCACTGGTGAGGAAACGCAACCTTGGAGCAGTCCTCGTTGTATTTCTACATCCCCAATTTCTTTTTCATTAACCCTTATAGGACTGTGCTTGTAAACCTACGTAAAAGACTGTGCGGCTACAGAGACACCCAATGAATTAGTTCTTCGTATATCGTCAAAATTATCTGAGTAAATAAATTTAAACAGGAAAAATTTGTATGTACATTTAAAGTATTCCTGCATAATAATTAGTTAAATATTAGTTACATTCATTACAAATAACTTAAATATTCGAATGTTTCATACAAACAAATTGTCTGTACTTAATACAAACTTTCCTGTTTTTCTCTTATCTTTGTTTCGAGCCCATAGCTAACAGTGCCCTCCTGTGGTAGCAGCACCTGTCGATTCGTTAGCATTTAAAAATGGGACCCAGCTAGTACCGTATTCTGTTTCATATCAGCATAAAGATTTTGAGATTGTTTGTACCTAAAATTATCCAAATGTTCCTTTTGCAATACAGGTATTTAACCCAATCTTATAAGAACTGATGCCTCCAATGTCTAGTAAATGGTAAAAAATTGCCATTAGCTATATGTTAGTTTTTCGTTGGGTTGAATATTCTTTTGTCATTTTACCAGTTGTATCTATGGTTCGTTTCGCTTTATTGTAATGTAGCATTATAGTGGTTTGTAGACTTCGTCTCCTCCAGCAACTCGGCCGTCTCTATGTTCAGTCGATTGCAAACTTATAACAACGTTCCTTTTAGGGACATCGGAAACCAAAGTTCGGTTCTCCGTAAATTGAAACATGCTTGAATAGTGTTTTTTTATTAAGCAGGAGCATTTTTTTGTTAAAAACCTCTTTCTTACGAACTATGCTACAAAAAGTAATATTTTTGTTCCAGAGTATGGCTAATGACAAACTTAGCGGTTCCATTAAAGACCGTGTAGTGTAAAATTGAACTCCAAAATAATTAATATTTCAAAAACGGAAATTTGAAAACAGTGTTAGCTTTTTATGGTATATATATATATATATATATATATATAAATTTTAAGATGTAAGTTGTTGGGGTAATCGACCAAGGGCAAAGAAATTAAACCACCCTTTGTTTATTTAGCTAAGCTTTCGGAAAAAACTTTATTCCATCATCAGAGCAAACCGTAACAAAATGAGAAGCCGAGGATAACCTCAATAAAACAGTATGATCTACGTAATACTTACAAACTGGGAGGTTATTAAAACAAACTTGCAGCACATGAATAACTAATTTACAAATTACTGAACATTATAGTAAAACCTGCGTGTACATTACTGCAGTCCCGAGTTAAAATATAATTTAATAAATAATTACAAACAACATATTAAAAACAATTTGCACATGTACAAATTCTTGTGGTGATAACAAACTAGTTTATAAACGCGCCAATGACAAACAGGTCACCAACAACTACCAACCTAAGGTAAAACAGAAACCATCACTGGGCGGGAAAATTCAAACGCACAACAAGAAACCCTCCTAATTAGAAGGAATCCCTTGATTGCCCATCACAATCCCCCCGTCCAGAGACGGCACTGAGAAAAACAACACTAGTCTAACCATTATCCAAATCCATATCTAAGACATGGGAATAAATAACACTAAGTTGATCTATATCCGTTTTTGAATTCATGCTCATGGGTTCTTTGTAAATGTGAAACATTTCCAGAAAAAGTCTGCCTTTATGGTTGTTTTCAATGTCTAAAATCTTTACATTATTGAAATCCGGTTGATGGTTTAAATTATTAGAATGAATGGCTAAGGCGCAGGAATTTTTTCCAATTCTGCAATCACTTCTATGTTGAGTTAGTCGATTTTTTAACCATTGGCTGGTTTGACCTATATATTTTTTATCACAATCAAGACATGCGATAGAATATACGGCATTCGACTTCATCAGCATAGGAGTTTTGCATTTGACCTTAGAAAAAAGGTTATTGACAGTTTTTAAATTATATTTAGCAATTTTTATGTGGTCACTCTTTAAAACATTAATTAAACTATAAGTTAAATTGGTAATGAAGGGAAGTTTTAAATAGAAAATTTGATCTGTTTGTGCAGCCGGTTGCTGGTTCACTGGAACGGGACGGGGAGTACTAAACAGTAACTTTCTAATGAGAACCTTCGGGTAACCGTTATTGATTAAAATGCTTGACAGTTTATCAAGATTTTTTTGGATTAACGACGGGTGACAAATTTTAGTTATGCGGTTTTTTAAACCCAACACAATGTTGGTTTTTTGTTTCATCGGATGTTCCGAATGAAAATTGATGTAACGACCAGAAGAAGTAGGTTTCTGGAACCAGTCCAAAATTAAACAATTAGAAGAATTACGGATTAGTTTAATGTCTAAGAAGGGTACACTATTATTACTTTCAGTTTCAACAGTGAACTGCAACTGGTTGTGAAAGTTATTAAAAGTGATCAAAGTAGTCTCTATTGAATCAGAGGGAACCGATAGTATTAAATCATCGACATATTTTTTTAGAAAAGGTAACTGAAAAGGTAGAAGCGGGATTACTTGATCAAGGAGATGATCCATGACAATTTGAGCTAAAATTGGGCTTAAAGGTGACCCCATAGGGGTGCCATTAATCTGAAGGAAAAACTGATCATCAAACACAAAATAGCTATTATTAAAATGAATTGAATAACATTTAAAAATTGATCTTTGGAAAAATTACAAACAGGGTGAATCAATTCCCATTTTTCACTAATAATTGACAAAACTAAGTCAAGGGGAATATTAGTAAACAGTGAAACCACATCTAGAGAGACAATGACAAATCCTTCAGGTAACAGAAAGCTATTAAATTCCTCAGCAAAAGAAAATGAGTCTTTCACATTGTAATTCGAGTTCCCTTGGAACGCATTCGTTAAAATGTTTGCAACAAATCCAGCCAAAGCATAAGTAGGGGAATTAGTTGATGACACAATCGGCCTCAAGGGAACATCAACCTTGTGTATTTTAGGGAGTCCGTATAGCTTAGGAGCCACGGAGTTGTTCGACGTGAGTTTCTTACACATTACCTCATCGATGATACCTTTAGTTTTAAGATCTTTGAGAAGGTCGTTGGTCTTTTTTTGGGTGGTAAACGTGCAATCCCTCCCCAGTTTTTTGTATACTGAGGTATCATTAACTAAATCATATACCTTGTTTAGGTATTCTTCCCTTTTTAATATCACAGTTACTGCCCCCTTATCGGCCTTCATGACAAGAATGTCAGGGTTATCCTTGAGAAACTTTTTGGTTTTGTTGTACACACATCGACCAAGGCGCTCACTAGGAGATTGCAAAAAATTAGTTAGGACGTTCGTCACACGAGCTCTTAAAACATTTCTTTTGTTATTAGGTAGTAACTCCAGAATGGTTTCAATGTTGGAAAGTACCCTACCAAGAGGGATTTCTTTGTTAGTAACGGGTAAACTAAATTTAGGGCCTAATGATAGAAGGTTTAAAATGTCTGTGGGAATGACCACATCAGTTAAATTCTTAATCCATTTACTATTGTCTTGAAACAGTTTAACATTATCTTGAGCACCATTAAGTAATCTATTGAATTTGTTAATGTTAATCTTTTTTACTTTGGCAAACTTCTTTTGGAAAGCAATGTGAGTTTTTCGATTAAATTCGTGTATAATATCCATAGGTAAAATCTGACATAATGATTGAACAATAACTTTAAGTGATCTTTGAAAGTTGTTAATTTCTTCAATTGTGATTTGAATTTCATAACCAAGCACTCTCTTCCCTAACCTGTTATTAAACTTGTAAATTTGTTGTCCAATTTTGTTGTTGTGTGTTGTTAACAGTCCTAGGAGGTTCTTTGAGCCGAAACTTATGTGGTTGGGAAGTTGACCGGTGGATCTGCAACGTAGTAGGAAATTTCTTCTATTTAGTTTGTTTGCAAGTTTCGTTTTAATAGAAGCCCACTGCTTGAGTTTCCTCATGGCTTGAACACCGTAAAAGCGAGCGATGTCCTGATAAAACCCCATCTGGAAAGATAAATCCGGAAGGAGAGTATTTGGTCGTAAAAATTATGAATTTTAAGATGTAAGTTGTTGGGGTAATCGACCAAGGGCAAAGAAATTAAACCACCCTTTGTTTATTTAGCTAAGCTTTCGGAAAAAACTTTATTCCATCATCAGAGCAAACTGTAACAAAATGAGAAGCCGAGGATAACCTCTGGACGGGAGGATTGTGATGGGCAATAAAGGGATTCCTTCTAATTAGGAGGGTTTCTTGTTGTGCGTTTGAATTTTCCCGCCCAGTGATGGTTTCTGTTTTACCTTAGGTTGGTATTTGTCGGTGACCTGTTGGTCATTGGCGCGTTTATAAACTAGTTTGTTATCACCACAAGAATTTGTACATGTGCAAATTGTATTTTAATATGTTGTTTGTAATTATTTATTAAATTATATTTTAACTCGGGACTGCAGTAATGTACACGCAGGTTTTACTATAATGTTAAGTAATTTGTAAATTAGTTATTCATGTGCTGCAAGTTTGTTTTAATAACCTCCCAGTTTGTAAGTATTACGTAGATCATACTGTTTTATTGAGGTTATCCTCGGCTTCTCATTTTGTTACAGTTTGCTCTGATGATGGAATAAAGTTTTTTCCGAAAGCTTAGCTAAATAAACAAAGGGTGGTTTAATTTCTTTGCCCTTGGTCGATTACCCCAACAACTTACATCTTAAAATTTATATATATATATATATATATATATACATGGTGATTACGTAATCTTGTAGCAGATATGTAGGCGACACACATTACAGCTGTTTGTATTCCATAGGTATCTTAGTAAACTTTACAATGTTTAAATAAATAAAAATCAAAGCATATACGTTGGATGTACTGAAACTACAATAAAACTATTTACTAATAAATAAGATGCAGTTTTGTAATACATACATTTACAATGTTTACCTATATCTTAAAATTTAAACAAATACAAACACAGAGAAAACCAAGATAGCATAAAAATATGTTGACATAACAATAAAATCAACAAGAGCAATAAATTCAATAAAAACAGAAAGAAAAACACCAATTAATGACGCAATCAATGTTCAAACTGTCGTCCACCTTGCGGTTCACATAAGTCAATCCGCCTCAGAAGAGAATTTCTAACACGAGTTAAGCATATGTTAGCCTACAAAAGGAAATCTAACAGAGTCGAATTCGGACTACGTGGAGGCCAAGGATGAATTGCACCTATTGCAATTAATCTGTTATGGAAAGTTTCATCTTGGTAGTTTCTTAGAATTCTATGGAACTGAGCAGGTGCTCCGTCTAAATGTTGAGGAAAATCATTGCTCTTACAATGTAAATACATTTCCCAAATTAAACTGCCCTCAAGGAAGTGGGAACCAAAGATAAGGTTGTCAACGATACCACGCCACACATTTATAATCCGCATTCTTTGAAAGTCAGCTTGCCGAATCGGATGTGGGTTATCTTGTGATTATAAATGGCAGTTGTGTCTATTTGCACGCTATTATTACTAAACATCGCTTCGACAGAAAATAGAACATTTCTCAAAAATAGTATAGGTATCAGTAGTACCTTCGTTTCTTAAAAATTGGCAGAAATTCAATCGACGTGGGTAATCATCATCAGTAAGGTGTGGCCCTAATGGGACGTGGTAAGGATGATACCGATTTGCTTCTAAAATATTACATACTAAACTTTGACTAAAGCCTACAGTTCTTGCAACTGCTCGTTGGCTTATATGAGATACAGTTACTTGTTCGATGACTGCCACTTCAACTTCTACAGTTGTAACATGTCGTTGTACTCACCTTTAGTTTGGAAAACTGTCCATATTCCCCCAATTTTTTTTACAAACGCCTAAAGACATTATGTAATGGAAAGGATATATCAGAGTATCTTTGTGCATATCATCAAGTCCGCCGCCCCTCTGCATTCTCCCAAAATAAACATCATATCTGTTTTTTCACTATTAGAATACATTGAAACTGATTGTTATTCCCGCAAAATCTATACAAATCAACGGCTTTGTACAGAAGTTGGTTAAGTTTAGACAAAATAATTGTTGACATTTTTGCCTAC
>JABXWE010025690.1:0-28289 GCA_014611495.1 Limonius californicus
T
Organism: Limonius californicus; assembly: GCA_014611495.1. Taxonomy (NCBI): domain Eukaryota; kingdom Metazoa; phylum Arthropoda; class Insecta; order Coleoptera; family Elateridae; genus Limonius; species Limonius californicus. The sequence goes on from JABXWE010025690.1 coordinate 2, forward strand.
TAACTAGGGACTAAGAGTTTTCATACTTTTGGAGGGATGGCCGATTGATTTTATATCGATACCCAATTTCTGTTACATATATGAACTGTGAATGGCTGCCAAAAAAACAATATTCTCATGAATCATTTAAAAACGACCTATGTAACTGTTGTGGAAATATTAATTCTATCGTATGTGGTCCGCCTAGGATTCTGAAGGGTACTAAGTGGTCCCCAGTAGTGAAAAGGTTGAGAACCACTAGCTTATTTGATCCAAATCTTAAAGAACAGTAACCAAATCAAGGATTTTTTTATTAATCATATCCAAGACGATTAAGCTTCCATAATTACATGTTTACATAATCACAGATTGGAAATTACTTTCTGAATTAGCTGTACCAGACAGAAAATTTAATTTAAAGATATACGCATTTTTAACTTAAATTTTGATTTAATTAATATCATCCCGCAGGAAATTACGTTTTAAATTAGCTGTCTCTAATTGGTAGCAGCGTACTGGAAAGGCGTGCATTTTGCGATTAACTACAACATACAGCAAGTTAGTTATTTAAAGATACGTAGCAAACTGGAACTTTTTTAGTAAATTAATTATAATCAACAAGAAACTTATTGTCTTAATTCTTCTTAGTCTTTAACTAATTATTACTTAAAGTAGTTTACGAAATAGAGCTTATTTAATTGAATTATCCGTAATTATAAAGACTGTACTTACTAATTCGAAACGAATTATTTCATTTAAGTAATAGTTCTCAACAAAAACGTATTTTTGCCTTAGAGTTTTGACATAAATCGAATGTTTAAGTATGAATTTTTACTACAATTTTCAATAATTATTACAACATATAAAGTACAATGTCCGCGATTCTACATTCCTATATTTTTCTATAATGCGGGAACAACATCAAAGCATTACTATCTATATCTTGACAGCTCACACTGAAATGTAATCTAAGTTATTTTAGCAGCGCAGAAAAGGTCCTTTGTAATGCTATTCCAGAGAACGTGGTAAGAAAGCCTTGCAAATAATACCCAAGCAGCTTTTACCTCAAAGCATTGACGTGATTTGGAGGATAGAGCTGCAGGACAAAGTAACTGGTAGTGAGTGATTTACAACGCGTCTGCTTTAAAGAAGTTAGTCCGTAAATCTCTCGGGTGTATTTCACTCTAATCAGTCAACTAAGTATGTCGAACAATCGATTAATTAAGGCGAAATAAACCCCGAAAGTGATGCCAATTCAGCGATATTAAACATAAATTTGAGTTAAACTCAGGCCCCGCCTCGAGTAAATTAAAGTTACACGCGGATGGCGTTTTGTCATAAATCAAGCAGCCAAGTTTTCAGATTAATCACGTACCATGAAATGGAGAGTTGTTAAGTTGAATATATACCCAAAGTAAGACCTGTAGGGACATATTCGCGGTGTAAAAGCTAGTCGCTAAAGGGGTTAATGACCGTTCTACCCCTCCGAGAAAACGTGCAAAGACCGCAGAAGGAAGACCATATACGAATTTCCTTTCTTTTGTGTTATGGAGGCTTTCAGCGCAGAAAGCTCTGCCTTCAGCCGTTTGCAATTGATTCCCCTAAAAGTTATAGAGATCCTAAATGTAAAGGCATTTTTATGATATCACCTTATGAGATAAGAAGACACCCATGTGTGTACTAAAATAACTAGAAAAAAATCTCCAACAATGGTTAATTGTTTGCGAAAGTTAAGGATGAAGAATTGATGCCTGAACAATCACTTTGGATTTTATAAAAATATGCAAACAGACAAGTATATTTGGCGCTTCTGTACTAGCAACAATACCAAACTATTTCTAGTAAATTACTAGAAGTTGATATAATTTTAGTTGTTCAATAGTGCACAATCCATAATAGTGTATAGTCGCTGTTGTTTGTAAAAGCAACTACAATATTACGTTTTCTACGCCTGTTTTGGTTTGGAATAAATATGAAACATTACGCGTTTCTCTAAACTCATACATTTTAATTAATGCCTGGGAAGATAAAAAATATCAAGACAGGTTCATTACGCGAGTAGTTCAAGTGGGGAAACGCGAAACAAAAATCAAGTAAAATGCAAACCTAAGAAAATTAATATAAGAGAGTGTAGCTAACGGAACCCCTAACTCCGATTGCAAATGCACTTTTCTTAAAAGCATCGGTTTAAAGGCATCTGAAAGTCAATGCTTAGCCATAAGAACAGAATGCGGGCGACAATGGCGGATCCAGGGTCCAATCAAAGCGGAAAAGCTGTGAAAGAGGGATATATTAACGAAAGGCAAAGGTTAAATTTGCGTAATTTACGATTATATCTTAATTTTCTTAATTTTAATATGAAGTGGATTAGTACGATATGAAATTTTATTAATATATAGTCAGTTTATTTCCGGTGCAATAAATACTGTGTGTTTCATAAATAGTCGTACAATTTTTTTCTTAATGTAGCTATGAGTTCGGGTTAGTCGATTTCATGTTAATTCGGCCAAATGTAATAGCCTATAAGTGTGAGAAAGTGAATAATTACTAGCCCGTAAGAGCTACCCGACTTAAACCTCACGGCTATTTTTTTAGCGCAACAAGTGTACACCCCGGATTTATGAATGGAATTATCTCCTACAAATTGTCTTCGCTGATACACGCTTAAATACATTTCTGAACACCTTGTGTATAGAAGGAGGCTAACTAAACGTTCTGTACGTCGGCGTCTTGAGGCCTATCAAATTTATTTAAATTGCAGGTGCATTACATTGTGTAAAATTTCATTATTGGCATATGAAAGCACCTTGAAATGCCTCTAAAAAAGGAACACCTAGCACAATGACGTAATTGGCATACGTTAAGTTAAGCACCAAAATCCGTCGGTCCCGAGGGAAATCAAGCTCGTCCTCGTATCGTTGCACCTCCGGTTCCCGTAACGTATGCTATTTCACTCATCTCCCAGTTTCATTATGTTATCAAATATGTTTTTAACAACTTAGGGAATACACTTGCCGGAATTACTGTAGCTACAAGGTTATTGTGAAAATTTGTTAAGTGTTTGTTTAATGCACCTAAGATTATCATATTTGATCGGAAACACGTAGAGAAAGAGAAGTGAAGGAGAACCACTAATATATAATCGAAAATGTATAATTGAACCGGTTGGGCTAGTAATATCAAAATGTAATAATAACTGTTTGAAGTTCCTGAAGTACAGGTTGATTCTAAACATGTGTGAAAATCTTTAATCATCTATAGCTGCATCTAACCCCCAAATCAACTAGTAATATTTTTAAATTCGGCGTCGTTACGAAGATATGTACCTCCAAGGGTTGTTTCATCAATTCACTAGAATGGTAATGATTTTTTGTTTTGTGGCCGATTTTGGTAAACTTTATTGTTTTGAGAAGCTAACAGTCCAAGCTTATACAATTGAATGTGAAAAGTGGATAATATCTGACTCAGAAGTCAAATGTCAGTTAAAAATATGTCAATTAGGGTATATCTTGTAGAAGAGATCGTTAACCTGAAGTTTCTTCCGTAGCTTTTGAGCTAATATTATGCTCTCCGCCTGGAAGAATACTTTAAATCACATTGGGGTTCGCGTATACCCACCCCTAGAGGTCGTATTCTATTGTCTATCATGCATCAATATCATCTTGCTCACCTATCTACCTATCAGCCCACCTACTGCCCAACGGATATCAATAAAATCCCCGACCTGCTCGACTTCTTCGTGGCTACTTAAAAATTGCGTCGAGTACTAACTTGTCTTCGGACCACAGCTCGATAATAGCAATTATGAGCACTTCATTAATAAAAATAACTAAGCCACCAACCCTGACCAATCGCAAAACAAACCGGGACTACTTCAAAGAAATATTAGAAGAACAACTAGATACTAATATCCCACTAAAAACAACATGTGAGATTGAAAATGCAGTGGAAACATTAACACAGTCAATACAAACGGCTGCTACTAGAGCTACACCACAAATAGCAGAAAAAACAGATCAATCTAGCTGCTCTGTAGATATTAAGCAAAAAGTTGCTGAAAAACGACGTCTCCGAAGAACTTGGCAGATTAGTAGATCACCTAATGACAAACGCAGGCTCAACACAACTATTCGGGAGTTAAAAGATATGATCAAAGAATCGAAAAAGAAATACATTGACGAATACCTCAAAGGACTATCTGTTACAGAGAATAAAGATTACTCACTCTAGAAAGCCACCTATCATCCTAATATGCCTAAACAACACGTACCTCCAATTCAAAACAAAGACGAATCATGGAGCCGTACCGACATGAGCAAAGTTGAAGCATTTGCTATTCATCTCCAGGAAGTATTCCAGTCACTACCATCCGATGACGAAGACAGTGATATCGAAAATTACCTATCAGCCCCTTTCCAGCTCTCGCTCCCAATTAAACTTTTTTCTCTTGTTGGAGTGGAGACAATGATCGCTACAAGAACAAACTGCAATACATCTCCTGCCTGTGATTTTATCACTCGGCAAATACTGAAGGAGCTGTCCCCCAAAGCAATCAGGCTAACTCTGCTAATCTTCAGTAGCATTCTACGGACAGGAATCTTTCCAGTTCAGTGGAAAGTTGCCCAAGTGGTTCTTATCCAGAAGCCCGGAAAACCTATCAACGACCCAACTTCCTACAGACAAATAAGTTTGCCACCACTGCTCTCAAAACTTTTGAACGATTATTACTCAAAAGACTCTCTCCAATCCTCGAAGATGAAAACCTAACACCTGATCACCAATTCGTCTTTCGGAGTGCACATTCAACAATTGAGCAGATACATAGGGTAGTAGACACCATCAATACTGCCTTCGAAGATAGTTGCTACTGCTCTGCAGTCTTTTCTAACGTTAGCCAGGCCTTGGATAAGGTCTGGCATAGGGGTCTGTTATTCACATAAAATGGGCAATTTCACACTCTTACTATAGCATCCTGAAATCCTATCTAGAAGAAAGATTATTCCAAGTGAATTATGGAGAAGTGGTCTCGGAACAATATTCTATCAAATCCGGAGTCCCACAGGGAAGCGTCCTGGAGCCGGTCTAATATGTTTTGTACATGGCCGACATACCCAGTAGCTCCAACACAACTACAGCGACTTACGCTGACGATACGGCAATCCATCGTGATCCCGACACAGACGCCCGAACTCTACAACAGAACCTAAGTTCTATCTGCAGATGGTTCAAAAAGTGGCGCTTTAAAATAAACAGCCAAAAGTCGGCGCAAATTACTTTCACTAAACGAAGGGGTATCGTTCCTGAGATAACGATAAATGACAGAGCTCTGCTGCAGACAGACTGCGTGAAGTATTTAGGTATGCACCTCGACAAAACCTTAACATGGAGAACCCATATCTGGACGAAGAGAAAACAGTTCAATTTAAAACTAAAGAATTATCACTGGTTACTAGGTTGTAACTCGAAGTAATTGCTGTCTAGTAAACTACTGATTTACAAAACTGTAATGAAACCAATATAGAGCTATGGGATTCAGCTTTGGCGCATCGCGTCGAACTCCAACATTGAAATACTAGAACGTTTCCAATCGATGATTCTTCGTACAATCAGTAACGCTCTATATTACGTTCCTAATAAAGAAACACGGGAAGACTTAAATGGTAATGCATCCCAATCCTCTTGCATTGACTCTACTCGACAATAGTTATCAACTGCCTAGACTGAAATGCTTCAAACCATTGGACCTCCCTCACCGATTCTAACACCAGCACTAGTACCTTATATATATACAACAATTGTAAGAGAATTCATAAGGAGAAACGGCAATGGGCGTTTACTTTACATGTAAATTATCACCGCAATTGTAGTACTTTAAATCTGATTTGTTCAAAAAATATTATGCTTTCCAAAAAAGTATTTACAAGTTGTTTTTGCAAATTCAATACTTAACATAGGTTTGAATATAAACGTCTACTAAAATACGTACACTTTTTCTCTTTTCATTCGTTCATACTACCTCACCCAATACGAAACCGCTTTCGCATTACTTCAGGAGTGTGTTGGCATCCCGTACATACTAGCAATTCCTGCAACATGCACCTTAAACTTAACTAAGTAAAATACGGTCGCCTCTGTCTTGATTGGACCATGCGGCCGATCGGACTGCATTTCACTGTGACCTCGACTGACAGCACGTATTCGCACTGCCCCATCGAGGTCCCTAAATACGTACACCTAATTTAGAAATTTTTCAATGCTGGATCAGATTTCATACACTTTTCGCATTGCACTATACATGTTTCTTGACTGGAAATTAAACTTGGACTGTTAGCTTTCCAAAACAATGAAGTTTATCACAATCGGACAAGAAACGAAAATGTTATTTACAGTTTAGTGAATTGATATAATAACACTTTGAAGTGACATACCTCCGTAACGTCGCTGAATTATAAACTGTTACTACCTGATTTTAGGGCCTAAATAATTTGAGTTATACGTGGCTAAAATGTTTCGCTAGAATCATCCTGTATAATTAAAATGTATGGATGTTGAGATATAACCTCAGAAATAAACCGACTTTAAATAAATATTAACTTTCTTTATCCATTTTTAGTTTCGTTTAAAGATAACACCGTATAACAACCCCTGTTATGTTTATTATCTCAGAGGTCGTAAGATCAAGCATATTATCGTTCATCTCCTTTTCCTACAAAACGTAAGTAATTCTGAAAAAATCATTTAATTATGTTTTTTCTTTTCCCAGACATATTTCGAATTGCATTCGTTCGCTTCGTGTTTTTTGTGTTTTTACTCGAAGTAATCGGCAAGACGGTTACCTCGAAGCAAAATAATTAAGACTGCAAATCAGAAAACCGGTTGTCATGGAACTGACAGCGGAAATTACAGTTGGGGATGTTGAGAAAAGTTGGACGTAGGCGAAGCGTCCTTTAAAACGGGTGTAAAAATTGCTAACGACAGGAGACGGGTGCGAAGCTCCTGCAGCTTTATAACGATTTCGCTTTGTGTAAACAACTCGCAATTTAAACTTAGGAAGTCTTGCGGATTTCTACGGCCTCTCTTTGTGTGCTGGTCTACGTTACACGTTTTTTTCGTGCAGACGTCGTATTGATTTTTCAATTTTAAAAGGTGGCGGAATTTATAATGAAATAGCTGACATTGTTGCGCTTATTAACCGTGCCCAAGCTTCTGTGAAGAAATTTGCTTAAATTTTGTTAACGCGTTTGCAAAGCAATGTGTGGATCATATAAATCATGGTCAGACGTACTTTTGAACATAACAACAAAACAAAACAAGAATCGATAAGTTCATCTGCAACGATATTACAGAAAAGTATCTTTAAAAATATAGAAACGAAATCGAACATTTAAAATAGTAGGTAGCGCAATATTTTAGAACACCATGTAAAGAAGAAAACGAGTAGCCTTAAATTTTTAGAACACATTATAGCAAGAAGAATTACGAATAGACATATTAGTACATTTAAAAGTATTTTTAGAAGATAATATAAGAAGTAACGAAACAAGAAGCAACAGGTTATTATCTTTAGAGACATTTGCGTAGCAACACGTAATATAATTATTAAATACAAAATTCGATTTCAACAGGTATTTTTTAGCACATACTATAATAAATATTAAACCAAAATGTACAGGCAAAATATTTACATTTTCTGGTTTTACATAAACAGTTTATGTATAATAATAATATATTAACACAATTTTTTATTGGTTGTTCCTAGAGATATTTTTCTTCGTCTTCTTCATAAACCGTAGTTTTTCCACTGCTGAAAGTAGGTCTCTTCAAGTCTTTTCTAGTTGTCAGTATTCTGTGCAATATGAAGCCAATTTTTTCCTTCTGTGACCCATTTTAGCAACTTGATGACCACCTGTCATTATTCGCCCTAGCCACATGTCCGGCCCATTGCCATTTCAACATTGAAAGTTTCTCGTTATATAATATGATATTTTAGTTTTTCTTCTAATTTTCTCTTTTCTGATATCGTCTCCTAAACTAACACCCAGCATTTGTCTTTCCATGCCCCGCTGTGTACGTTGAAGACGTTGTAGACTGCTTTTTGTGAGGGTCATGGTTGCCAGTCCGTGCGTATTCCAGACTATGCAGCTGTCATAACTTTCCTTGTCAATATTACAATTTACTTTCGGCTTAGACCGCGTCGTCATTTGGGAACTACACCCAGCATTATCAGGTAAGATCCGACCTGTAGCTTGTCTGCCTTTACAAGCATTTGCTCTAGAAGTTTGAGCCATATTTGTTCGTAGGCCCTGCCTGCCTAAACAGGGCCGTGTGCTTATATTAATCAAACTTTGGGGCGGAAAATGATTTGATCTTGATGTATTTTGTTTGCCAAGACAATAATACTTAATCGGCTTATGCCTGTTAGCTGTTTGTGAACCCATACACACTAACGTTTCGCAAGACATTGCAGCTTGCATCTTCAGAGTGAATATAACACTGAACTCAAATCCGGGAAGCGGAGGTATTTAAACCTGCTTGAGCCAGCCGGGCAGAACGACGGAGTTCTGGTTGGCTGTCACCGTTGGGCAAGGACGGATCCGGTGGAGCGTGAACGTGTGATCGATGATGCGTAGGAGTCCTTAGAGGATTTAATACTGGAGTCCAAGCTTTACTGAGTCTAAAACCATACTCCCTGTTTATGTTGTTAGGTTGTTTTTCAATTTCAATTGCTTCACGTATGATACGAGGGAAGTAATGAGGCATTCTGGCGAGTACCCGAGCATTGTCAAAGTCCATCTTATGTCCAGTTAAACCAGTATGTTCAGCCATCGCAGATTTTGTGATGCGTTTATGTTTGCAATCACCTTTGTGCTCTCGCATTCTTAACTCAATGGAACGACCAGTTTGTCCGATGTAGTTTGAACCACAGGAACAAGGGATATTGTAGATCCCGGCTGATTTTAAATTTGATATATGATCCTTTACTGATCTGAAACCGTTTTCCAAAGTTTCATTAGTCCTAAAGACTGTCTTTATGCTGTACCTTCTAAGAACATGCCCAATCTTATCAGTAGTGCCTTTACTGTAAGGTAGAAAAGCTAAGCCATCCGGAGGTGCTAGTTCCTCCTTAGCCTTCGGCTGTTCGGCATTGCGGATTGCTCTCTGAATTTCTGTGGCTGTATAACCATTTTGTTGTAACGACATCAAGAGATGAGTTTTCTCTTGTTGTAGGTGTTCTGCATCTGAGATTCGAACTGCTCTGGTTGTTAGAGTTTTTAGCACAGTTGCTTTCTGCATCGGGTGCTGATGCGAATTTGCATTTAAATACCTGTCTGTATGTGTTTTCTTTCTGTAAACTGCGTGCCCCAAGCTACCATCTGGTTTCCGTGTAACCTGTACGTCTAAGAATGGAATACTGCCATTCTCCTCTACTTCCATTGTGAATTGGATTTGATCATGAATTGAGTTTAGGTGTAATAAAAATTGTTCTAGTGTTTGGCGTCCGTGAGACCAAATGACGAACGTATCGTCTACATATCTGAACCAGGATTTAGGTTTAAGGTCAGCTGCTGCAAGAGTTTTGGTTTCAAAGTCTTCCGTGTATATGTTTGCAATAACAGGTAATAGCGGTGAACCCATAGCCGCTCCTTCAATCTGTTCATACAAATTGCCATTCCAACTGAAAAACGTGTTTTTCAAACATATTTCAACTAATTGGTTTAGATCTGTAGGTAGGTTATCTCTTAGGATCTCTAACACACCATCTACCGGTACTTTTGTGAAAAGGGACACAACGTCGAAACTGACTAAAATATCTCCTTCACACAGCCGTAAGCTTTTGATCTTGTTGACAAAGTCACAGGAATCCCTTATGTACGAATCTGTGTTGCCACTAAGTGGGCGAAGCTTAGTGGATAGTACCTCCATAAGCTTTAAATAATATAACTTTCCTTTTTAGGTTCAGGGGGACATCTCTGTTTTCCAATATGAAACCCAGTTTTCTAACTGCAGCCCAGCAGTGGCCAATTCGTCTAAAAGTATTTCAGCTGTTTGATTTTCTTTATCTATTCTGATTTTGTGCCCTAGATATATACAGGGTGTTTATTAAACATGCGGTAAAAGTTCAAGGGGTTATTTCCTAGATTATTCTAAGAATATTATGTCTTTTGATGATTTTTGAAAAGCCGCTTTGTTTCGAAGATACAGGGCGAGAAGAATTTTCGACAAAACCAATTTTGATATTTTTCAAATTATTAATGTAGCCGAAATAAAAGTATGGTGTATTACACTGGCATTACCGAGTATAAAAAATTTTTAAAAATGCCTTGTTATCTTTTAACAACATTCCGATTACTAAGAACGGCTGTTTTATCCACTAACAGTTGGCAAGTGCAGACATTGAAAAGAAAATCAGTTTAAACGTGGATTTCATTTGAATACGTCTCGCGATTGATCATTTTGTATGTGTCGAATTTGTTGAGACTGATTGACGTTTGGCTGTTTGACGTGTATTTTCTGTCTTTAATACTTAAACTTTTGTTAGTGAAGTCCTCAATCATGAATCGCTATACGAACGCCGAGATGACTGGCATGCATTTCATTTATGGACGATGGCAATTCATTACAAGCTAGGCGGTTGTACATTGAACGATTTCCTGACCGTAATGTTCCTGATAGAAAAACCTTCCAAAGTATTCATCAACGTCTTCATGAAACAGGCACATTGAAATGAAGTAGAGGACCAGGAAGGCCAATAACATTAAGAACGGTAGAAGTAGAAGAGAATGTGCTGGACATGGTAGAGGAAGATCCAGGTACTTCTACTGGAAGAATTGCAAGTACTTCGAATGTAAGTAATGGGACTGTTTGGAAAATTTTTAGGGGTTATTTGTTGTACCCATACCACATACAGCGCGTTCAGACATTTCTTTCTGTTGATTTTCCTCCATGTATTGCATTCTGTCAATGGCTTTTGCACACATTGGTTCAAATCCCTCAACTACTGCCGCTGATTCTTTTTACCGATGAAGCGAATTTCTAAAGAAATGCAATAAGGAATTTTCACAATACCCATGTGTGGGCTGAAGAAAATCCACATGAGGTACTTGAAGATGGTTTTCAACATCAGTTCGCGTTGAAGTTTGGGTTGGAATTGTGGGTGACTGGCTAATTGGATCGGTATTTCTACCAGGAAGACTTACCGGCGAGGTGTATCGCAATTTTCTGGAACAGACTCTACCTGAGTTTTTGGAGGATGTACCATTGGCAACAAGAAATGCAACGTGGTTTATGCACGATGGTGCACCAGCGCATTTTAGTGTGGTTGCTCGTAAGTTTTTAACAGTAACATTCGGAGATCGCTGGATTGGTCGAGGCGGACCTCACTTATGGCCTGCTCGATCCCTGGACTTAAACCCCCTGGATTATTTCCTATGGGGCCATCTAAAGTCATTAGTTTATTCTACTCCAATGGAAAAAGTGGAGGATTTCCAAATCGGATAATTGCTGGATGTAACTCAATAAGAAACGACCCTGGTGTTTTTGAAAGAGTCGGGCAGTAAATGCGGAGAAGATTGGATTTTTGCATCATAACTGGAGGTAGTCATTTTCAACAGTTCTTGTAGATTAAGAAACTTTACATGTAATTTTTGTCGAAAATCTTTTTCGCCCTGTATCTTCGAAACAAAGCGGCTTTTCAAAAATCATCAAAGGACAAAATATTCTTAGAATAGTCAAGGGAATAACCCCATGAATTTTTGCCGCATGCTTAATAAACACCCAGTATACTCATCTGCTTTTTCAATTTCCTCTCCTCCGATCTATAGTTTTATGTTCTGTGTACTGATGATTTTAGTTTTTATGATATTTATATGAAGTCCTACTTTATATGAGGCTTGATTTAGTTGTTTAATCAATGATTTTCAATTCTTCAAGTCTTCACTGATTAGTAATGCATCGTCTGCAAATGTTAAATGATGTAGATATGTGCCGTCCACTTTAATTTTCCCTTTCTCTTCCAGTTTTGGTCCTTAAATACATCCTCCAGTGCGAGGGTGAATGGTTTAGGTGAGATGGTGTCACCCTACCTCACTCCATTTTTTAGTTCTATGTGTTCTGTTTTCATATCTTCATCTATTTTGATTGACATTGTTGCTGTTTCATATATGGATTTGCGGAGTCTAGTATATCTTGAATCTATTCTAGCATTATCCAAGGATTTCATGATTGCCCATTGCTCTAGGGAGTCAAAGCGCTTTCTATAGTCGACGATATCCATGTGAATATTGATATTGCACTCGGTTGTTTTTTCCATTAGAAGGCGTAGAGTGTAGATATGGTCAGTTGTGCTGAAGCCTTTGCGTAAAGCAGCTTGTTCTACTGACTGGTATGAGTCAAGTTTATTGGTTTGCCTATTTGTTATGACTTTCGTAAGAAGCTTGTACAAATTTGACAGAAGGCTAAGTGGTCTAGAATTCTCAATGTCTTCGTGGTCATACGTTCACTATTCTGCCAGTGTATTGATATTTTCTGTTCTTCTATGTATTTGTTGAGTAAGATTTTTATTGCTTCCCAGAGTTTACTTCCTGCCAACTTAAGGAATTCTGATGCTATTCCATCATCCCCTGGGAATTATTTGTTCTTCATCTATTTTAGTGCGTTCTGCAGCTCGCTTTGGCTTATCTCGGGGAATTCTTCGGAGCCTGAATTTAGAATTAATCTTTGCTCTTGGCTTGGATATGGTAGAGTGGATGAATACAGTTCGGTGTAGAAAGTTTTAATTTCGTTTATTATTTATTTTCTGTCTGTAATAGTTTATCTTGTATTTTTATTATTTTTGTTGTGCTTTGTGACATTTTGGATTTCAGTACCTTCATATTTCTATTCTCTTTGATGCTGTTATTTATTAGGTTTGTGTTGTATTTTCTTATATATTTCCTTGTTTCTTTCTTTGAAATCTTAGATATCTATCTTTATATTCCTGTGAGTCTCTCGCTTTTGTACTTCTTTCTTCCATTAGTTTTGTTGTTTCAGAAGTAAATTTATTTACTTTTTCTTTTTGGAATGATACTTTTTTAATAGCAATATGGATACTAGATGTTATCTTTTCGTTTAGTGGTCTATTTACATATTCTTCAGGGGTCTAATGGTTCCAGTTTACTTTTCAGGGTTTTTGGATTTGTTGTTGATTGTTCTCCAGTGTGTCGATAGTTACACTCCCTGTGCTTGAACCTTCTACCATTTTTTCCTTGCTCCTCTCACTAATCGGTGGTCGCTACCTGTGTCAAATTTATTTAGTACTGATGAAGGATGTTTTCTTGTTTATGATAATAAAATCGATCTAGTTTTTTGTACGGCCATCCGGACTTCTCCACGTCCATCATCTTTGAGGGTGTTTCTTAAAGAATCAATTCATGCAGAAGAGTTGCTCGCTTTGTAAATATTCCAGCAGTTTTTCACCTCTTCTGTTTCTACGTCCCAGTCAGAACTTTCCAACATTTGGTGGGTCTCCTTGTTCTTGTTGTCCTAGTTTTGCTTGGATATCATTAGTCATTATTACTAGTTATGGTTTTTCTAGTTGTTTGGCTTTTGTTACATCCTCATGAAATTGTTCTATTTCCTCTACGGTTGAGGTAGATGTGGGAGATATTTTTCAATAATCAATAAGAAGAAATACAAATCTACAGGATAGGATCTCTAGGAAATTCTTGAATATATACCCCTGTTTCCTGTTTCTACTAAGACCAATGACCAATCCCAACGCCACTAGAATTTTCGGGCTTGGTTTACGCGTTTGTAGGCATTATAAATTATTTGGAACGAATAACAAACAACCACCGAACCTTAAGAATCTCTAAAAGATAATTTTAGAAAAATCATCATAGCAAAAAGGCGACTGATGTCATCATAATCCTTAGAGGTATTTTGATTAGCAAATATAAAGATATTTTTAAACGTATAGTACGGCATAGGAAGTATTCTATAAGTTAGCATTATAACATTGCTGTCAAATATATATCAAGATAATGTTTAAAGATACAGTAGGGATTACTAAACTGAAATCTATGGCCCATAATCTCTAAATATGGTGTATTCGTACCTCCAAAGATATTTATGAAATGCGTGTTAGTATTTGCATAAACTGCCTTGGATTAAGGATTAAAAGAAAAACGTTCGATTTCTACCCTGACGATTTGGGGTTCAATTCCCAGTATCAGAGCGTAGAATCTTTAACGGCCATTCTTCTTCGTAAGGTAATGGCAGAACAGCGGGATCCTCTGTCTAGCTAATTTTCTCAGAAGTAGAAGTGTTTACACTTCCCGTGGTTATAAAGATATTTTTTTTGCAAAATCAAGATAAAGTATTGTATTACTATTTTCAAAACATGCAGTAAGATATAACATATAAAATGCAACGGGTGTCTAAAAGTATCGTATAAGTTATATTTAAAGATAAATACACAACATACAGCAAGAAATGAGAAATACAAATTGATGTTCAGTATCTCTAAACCTATTAAAAACGTCTCTGAAAATATTCTTAAAAATAAGGCTACCGATAAAGTACAAACGTATTTTAATTTCTGTTTCTAACGATATTGTGAGTAAACGTTTTCGTTCGTATGGTTTCCTCACTTTCGAATTTGAACGTTTTCATTTCATAATTTTAATTCGTAAACAGTGCAACTTACGCCACCTTTCGCTTATCCCAAGAGTTGTCAGTTTTGGTTTATTTTCATTGGAGCGCGCGAACGTAAAATAGCCTAGATGCGTTTTGGAAGCATTTATCCAAAAAATAGTTGAAAGATTCGCATGTAGGACTGGTATTTCAAGAATCGGCAAGGACTTTCCTAGGGAGCTTAGCAGAACAGACAGAGTGCAAACGCCATATGCTCGGTGAAATTAGGCTGGGGTCCAATACTTTCTGTATTTTAAAGTTATAGGATTTTATCGTAATAAAATTCGACGATAAAGTTGGATTAAATATCCACATACAGGACTCAATAGTTTAGTCGAGAATACCATGTGGTTTCTCATATTGTTTAATATGGATAAAATTAACCTAGCAGAAGCTTTGTGTTGCAGTTTATCGTTTTTGGCGTATGCAACATCTAGTTTCGTCGGTACTTTCTCCGTTGTTTTGAAAACATTCTGATGCAATACTGTGCAATCTGACGCCATCACCCAGTAACCTCAGCCCAATGACGTTAGCCTAGCTGCCTTTTCCCAACGAACATCAACGTTTTCGGTTTCCTCCCTTAACGTTAACTTACGATAAAAACTATCCGTATTATTAAGTTTTAATGAAGATTGTAAGTGGTGACTATTTGGTTATAAAGTGCTGTAATTTGTGACATGTAAAAG
Organism: Limonius californicus; assembly: GCA_014611495.1. Lineage (NCBI taxonomy): Eukaryota > Metazoa > Arthropoda > Insecta > Coleoptera > Elateridae > Limonius > Limonius californicus. The sequence continues at coordinate 15,340 of JABXWE010025690.1, forward strand.
TAGTTGTATTATCAAGAAATAAAGCAACCTGCTGATTTAAGAATGAATTATATTTGTGCTGTAAACTTAGCTGATATTGTCTACGCAGTTATATTGTTTTTTTTTAATTTTACTGTTTTCGTGGTAGTCAGTGGCGACTCAAATAACAGGTTTGGACATCTCGGGGTCCTTTCGTTATATACTTAATTTAGCAGGACTGACTCTGGTCCTCCTTTGATTTTTTTTTGGCTTGTAGCTGTACCAACATTTTTATTTAATGTATTTATAACCATTGTTTAGTAAGCTACGCCTTGTTGTTTTGTATAATTTCCTTTTTGTGTGATTTTTGCTAGCAATATTGTGGTAAGGAGAACGCACGCCAAGGTAGATTCCCCGTAAGGTGGTGGTCTTTGGACCCTGCAGGAGGATTATCGTTTAGCTGTGACTTCAAAGGGTGGTAATTTTGACTTACCCCGTGCATAATGATTTTCTTCCAGTAATCGTGTGTTGCGAACCTTATTTTCTTCCTGTGCTAGACGCAGAGCCATCTTCGCAGGCTGACAAAAACGATCTCTTGGCCCTACAGAATTTTTCGAAAAAATATTTTGAAATAAGGTAAGCGTTACTAAGGGAAGATCTGTGGGTTATGAATTTAAAGATATTTTTATTAGTAAAAACAAAGAGATGCAAATTATGGAAAGATTCACGAAAAACTAGCAGTTTACTATAGTCGTATACTTGATGAGCAACAAATCAACCAGTTGAGATAACGAAGATGATTTTTGAAAATAAAGTTAGGGAATAAGAAATGTGAATTGAAGTTCAGGATCTCTAAAGATATTGGTACCAACGTCTTTAGAAATATTTATACAAATAAGGCAACAGGTAAGGAATAAACATATTTTCATTCTTGTTTATAATCACATTGTTATTAGATATTGCGGAAAGTATTTTTAAATCAAAAAACGAGATACAAAACGGTGTGTAGGTTATGATCTCTAATTATATTTGTTTCTGTATCGACAAAGAGACATAAATTAAAGAAGACAGAAATGGACGGGTTACAATACTTATAATAATATTTATAAAAAGAATTTTAGGAAGTACATAACATAAACTTACAAATCCTTTCGGTGTGGTTTTAGAATATAAAGTAACATATGACACAAGAATCGAGAGGTTACTATTTTAATAAGATCTTGTAAAGCTCTTGTACGTGGTTTGTTGCTTGGAGAAGCATCATTATAACGAAGAATTTACAAGAATAGACAATATGGACAGTCTCAGTGTATATAATTTTACATTGAACTTCCAATTCGCAAACCCACACCAACTGTAGTACCTTGGGCGAAAAGTGGTAAGGAAAAGGCTGAGCGGTTTGCAGAGCACCTTACCAAAGTATTCACCCCGCACAACAACGAACGAGACCAAGAAATAGATCAACTTCTGTTCATTCCTCTAGAAACACGACAACCATCCAAACTTATAACTCCAAAAAAAAATCAAGTAAGAAATGAAACTGGTAAACCCCAAAAAAGGACCGGGTAAAGATCGCATAATGTCCAAAATGTTAAAAGAACTACTATGGAAAGGTAGGTATTGTACTACTAACATATCTATTTAATGTTATCCTAAGATTGGGTTACTGGCCAAAGAAAATGAAACTAGCTCAAATAGTCATGATACTAAAGCCTGGTAAAGAGCCAGCGGACGTTTCATCATACCGATATATAAGTCTATTGCCTATTGTTTTTAAACGTCTAGAAAAACTGGTACAACGAAGGATTGATGAAGACTTAATGGCACAAGACGGAATCACGGCCCACCAACTCGGTTTTCGTTCAGCCCACATAATTTCACAACAATGCCACCGCATAACACAAGTAATAAATCAGGCTCTAGAAAGAAAATAATACTGCACAGCGGTAGTATTATATGTTAGCCAGGCCTTTGACAAGGTCTGGCATCCTGGACTTCTAGTTAAAATATTTTTTTTTAATATCTTTACTTTATTAGCAATCAGAATTACATTGTATTCTATAGGCTAATGTGATGTCTTAAGAGCTAAAATACTCTATAAAATGACGTTATCAGACCCCGCTCCAATGAGGGAATCTTCAGTCTTCTAGGAGGTCTGCTGGCCAATGTTTCTTTAATCTTCTTCCCATAGGTGCTTCGAGTAGAGGTTGAAGTAGAGGATTCATATGCTTTGTGATTCTATCGTGATGTTTTATACTGCTAGCTAGGATAACTTCCTTAACTATGGTACATGTAGATCTTCATGCAGCGCGTGATTGGTTACATACCAGGGTGCACCAGTCAGCATTCTAAGTATTTTCGATTGACATCGTTGTATTATCTCTACGTTGGATTTGCTAGCACAACCCCACAATTCTATGCCATACCTCCAAATCGGTGCGATGATTGTCCTGTACACTAGGAGTTTATTTTCCAATGACAATTTGGAGTGTTTGCCCAACAGCCAGTATAGTTCCTTGGTTTTGAGATCTGTTTGCTTCTTCTTCTTAATTATATGATTTCACCAAGTAAGTCTAGAGTCCAGATGGAATCCTAGATATTTCGCACATGAAGCTCTTGGTATTTCCGTGTTGTTTATATAAATCGGTGGGCATTGCTCATGCAATTCTGAAGATTGGGTTCCTCACCATCAATTTGGATTTAGACCATTCCACTCAACAACGCAACAAACCCATCGCATAACCCAAGTAATAAACCAAGTATATGAACAAAAAGTTAAAATATAAAGGACTTTCCCACAGGCATACTATACTACTATACTTAACTTGCTCGTATTAATATCATATTTGTGCTAGCGGCAGCTCGAAACAAAAGTGAATAATGAAGCTTCTGGTCTCAATCCAATTATCTCGGGTGTGCCACGGGGCAGTGTGCTCGGTCCACATCTGTATCTACGTTTCACAGAAGATCTACCATTAGCTGACAACCCAATATTGGCAACGTTTGCTGATGATACAATCATTCTTCCAAGCCACGAAAATCCAGCCATAGCTTCATCATGCGTACAAGATCACCTAAATGTACTCCAAGGATGGTTGCAAAAATGGCGTATGAAAGTAAATGGAAATAAATCGCAACGCATAACTTTTACACTTAGAAGAGATCAGTCCCTAACAGTACAAATAAATAATCAAGATATACCACAAGTTAATGTAGTTAAGTGTCTCGGACTAAATCTAGATGATAAGCTGAACTGGAAGTAACACATTATCAAAAAAAAAAAGAAAGCAAATAGATGTAAAAGTAAGAGAAATAAACTGGTTAATAGGAAGAAACTCAAAACTCTCATTAGACAATAAGATCCTGATTTACAAAGTAGTTATAAAGCCAATTTGGACTTATGGAATAGAATTGTGTGAATGTGCTAGCAAATCCAACCTAGCTATGATACTAAGAAGTCAGTCGAAAATACTAAGAATGATAACAGACGCACCCTGGTACGTGTCAAATCACACTCTTCACGTAGACCTTAAGATACCATGTGTACAAGATGAAATCCACGAAAGGAATATCAAACACCATGGCAAATTGGAATTTCACACTAATCTGTTACTGGAACATCTACTAATACATGAGGACAATAGAAGACTAAAAATAACCCGGCCGGCAGATCTAAGATAAGGTAGAAGAGGTAACGTCGCTGCACATCACCTTCTTGAAATCACCCTTAGTGCATCTTTAAGTCATAATATTAGCCTATAGAGTGCATTACACTTTTTTCGATATTGCTAGGAAACAAAGAGGCAATACGGCCATATGCCGTTTGTTAAATTTATGTAAATTTCAACAACAAAATAAATTTCACTAACAGGCAATATTTGGATTACCAGTTTGAAATGTGAAAAGTTAAGAGTAAAATTTATTTAGCTACAAAAGCGTGTTCTGCAGTTTCATAAAAATTTCTGAAAAGTTAGTACATTATTAAAAACTCAAAGCTACATCTACTTTAGTACCTTCCTGTTACACCACACCGGAAAGCAAAGCCCCTGGGTAGTTTGAACAAAACTTCTGCTACAAAACAGGAAACGCCAACACATTAGTTCGTGAACCGCCCTGAAAGAAATTTGCAAAAAGGCACTCTTGAACAGTCAACTTAGGAAATAGGAAAAGTGGAAAAGTTACAATGAGTTTCACAAACATCCTTTAAGAAATAATACTTGGCAATAATCCCACAAGTCAAGGAAAAAACTTGTAGAACCTTCCAAAGATGAGTTTTACAGAATGAGCCATTTTTATTACTTAATTAACAAGAATTGTATTCCAATTCACTCTTAAATTAATTCTATGGTGATATAAAAATTATATGAATCTTTGAATATTATATTAATCAACATATTTATAACAATTATGATTACTATTTGAAGTAAAGCTTTTATTTTTTGAACGTTTGAGTTTCTGCCTTCATCCTTTTGACGTCGAGCACCTCACTACAGCAATTTTGTTATTTAGCCCTTCAGGGCCCTTTGGAGCACCCATATCCTTTGTACCGTCAAGAACGTCCTTTTTATGAAAACAACTCCACAAAACTCCCTCTATAGCTATAGCTTGGAGACATAACATTTCCCTTGAAAGAAATACTGTTTTTCAGCTTGTATAGCCGGAAAACGGGGGGAATTTTAATTAAAAATGTTGGTACTGAAGAGCAAAATTTAGGCAAGTCCCTCCAATTTGTAAACATTTAATGCCGCTACCACAATCAATTTTGAAGGAAAAGTCTTATTTTCCGCTCTAAGTATTTCTGTGGGAAGCAGAGGGGCCTTGCCAGAGCAGTAATGTAAATTTATAAGGTTCAAAGTGCAATATCCCTCGCTGAAAAAGGCGTCTCCTCCAACAATATAGTTGATGTAGGCAGCCATCAGAAGTCCGGTAAAAGATGCAAATGGACCTTTCAAAACCACTGAAATAACATAATAGCACAATCCGGGCTTCCCTTAAAATATCTGTTTGCGAACTCTCCGAAATTCGAAATTCGTGACCTGCATAAATTTAGAACAATGGCGAGTTTAGAGTGGTGATTGCAGTTTTATTAGTCATGCGTAAAAAACAGCTTCACAGTTTAAAGCTTATCGATTTGGTATGAATTCCAAATGGTTCAGTTCCACGTTTTAACACTGACGCGTTTGTTTGTGCATGTGTGTGTGCATGAACTAGTCCAGCAATCAGATGGAGTACCTATCCCTCGAATTTAAGCTATGATTTGAAATGGATTACGGACAACTAGTCAAAAGCGATTTACTGCTCTATTTTGTAAATCAGCCTAGTAGCAATAAATTAGATTAAACATGTTAATTCCTCAAAAACATATAACGTTTCCGTAATGAAATTGAAGCTATAATTATCAAAATGTTGGATAATATATATTTTGATGAAGTAGATTTCAAATGACTTTGTAACAAGGACAAAATATAAATTTAATTAAACTTATTTGCTGACGGACCAACCTTATTTTTACTACGGATTCGAATGCGATGAAGTAATGCTTCCCTTGTGTCTACTCTTGTGGCGTACACCAAAGACTTCATCCACCCCCAAACGAAATAATCAAGTGGGTTGAGGTCCGGAAACCTTGCTGGTTAATTTATTGGACCTCCTCTACCAAGCCAGCGTCCGGGAAAATGTTTGTTTAAAAAATTTCGAACGCGCAGGCTACTGTAGGGAGGGGCCACCTCATGTTGGAAGTATAGCCGTTGTCGAACATTTAGAGGAACATTCTCTAAAATTTCTGCTAAATGATCTTCTAGGAATTGTAAATATCCTTCTGCAGTACGACGCCCATACAACACAAACGGACACACTAACTGATCATTAATTCTGCCGCGCCAAATATTTATGCTGAATCGATGCTGAAAATTGCGTTCAAACGTAGTATGAGGGTTTTCTTCTGACCATCGGAGTTCTTTACGAAAATTATTTATACCATCACGAGTGAATTGAGCCTCATCGCTGATTAAAATGTATTTATTTACTGTAGGATTTTGACGAATCCATTCACAAGATTGTAACCTTGGAACGTGATCGACATCTTGAAGATGCTGAACGGGCTGGACATGGAAAGGCTTTAAACCATATTTCTTAAGCGTATTCAAAACACCTTTCTGTGATGTATTAACTTCATTAGCAATCCTCCTTGTACTCACACTCGGATTTTCTTCAACAATGTTGAGAATATTCTCTTCGGTTCGTATGTCAAAACCTTCTCTTTCACAAAACCCATAAACAAAGATCATATCCGCATATTCCCTATGGGTGAATATTTGAGGCATTTTAGGAATTCGTAACTAAAGCAGTTAATGTAAAACTGATTGACAACTCATTCTGACAAATCATTCAACATTTATTTACACCTATCACGTAAGTGATATGTAATTGATTTGTTAAAACAGAAAAAAAAATGATTTATTTCAAGAATGGTTGACATTCGGACTATAACTTATGGGCCTATTTTTCTTATTTTGACCCTCTGAATCTACTCCTAAAATACTTCCCATTCCTCTGGAATCACCCTGTATGACTAATAGTAGAAGTCTTCAATTCTACATAATTTTTGGCAGATTTACATCCTCTCTTCACGATTTCGCGCATGGTGCTATTTTAAAGCTCCAGGAGGAAGGTGAATCAAAGGGAAACTCTAATTCTAATATTGATGCAGCAAATTATGTATTGGCTGATACGTTGTTATGCCCATTTGATTTTGCCACTTCATCTGAATTAAAGTCATATTTTAATTGCCGATCTTAAGCCGATTACTGTATTGTTCTTTCCCAAATACAGTTTCAGTGAACCTTTTTTTGTTATCATGCAGAATTGCCGATTAATATTTTGTCTACGCGCTTGACCTGCCCTTGAAGGGAGTCCTACGTGTTAAATTATTCTAGAATTCTTGCACCATATTTCCCAATATGATGAAATTTTCCAGCTGCTGGATACTTTCGTTCGTTTTTCGGGGGTGTCGAATTTAACATCTTCTTCGGCCCGGTTGCTTGCGATAAGCGCCGTAATCAAGTACTGCAGGGGAGGTTTGGGTTTTGCATGGGTGTCCATCGCGTGAACTTCGTAACGCTGTTGTCACCGTGGGGTGAACAGAACCATCGACAAGTGTCGGATTATAGAAACACTCTGCAATTTTAACCCTTTGAGGGCAATTCATTGTGAATTTGCCGATCGCCTTTGGCGGATTAATATTGAGCCCATTTCCTGTCCCTCTGGTTGAGCTGCTGTTGCGATAGACGCATTGAAGTTTTGGCCCTTAACGCTGACTCCATTCGATCCAGTCTTCAGGGGCGTGCCTGCGGATTTTTCCTGCTTCTTGAGAACAGAAGAACATCCCAAATTGTGCCTGCCTTTTTTATTTACTTTCTTCACCGAAAACTAAGGTAAAAGGAACTGTGTTTGGTGTTGTGAAAAACTTTTTCCGAGTTTCATTTTCAAATTTCAAGTGTTGAACCTTTCTTTTTTGATGAGACAAAAAGCGACCTTCAGTCGTCAATCGTCATTTTCTTTTTTCTGTTAACTGTAAAGAGTAATCATAAATTGCATTTTTTTTTGTAAACTCAGACGCCACTGGCTGCGTAGATTTGTTTTAAGAAATTAAATGCCGAAAGCCAGGTACGGCGGGTCTAGGTTTGAACATTCAATTACTCTTGTATTAATTAACCATAAATATTACCATTTTCAATGTAATCGATATAATTTTCTGCATCATGTGTCAGTAATTTAAATCTTGAAATTTACCATATCTTCTATTTGTGTGTATTTTTTATCTTTTGTGTGCATAAACTTTGCAAGCTTTACATATAGGAGGCATATTAAAGGTGAGTCCGATTCCCGTAAGCTGCTGCCTTCTCGGCCTCCCACGAGAACTGGTAATCTGCTGTGATTTGGAAGGTGACGCCCGTTAATTTTGACCTACCCTGTACACAATTAGGAAGATTTCCCTCTCGTAAGCGATTTTCGTGAACCACCCCTACCCTTCGGAGCTAAGCTGCAGGCCTTTTTCCATATGTCCTGTTGCAGGTCAACGAAAAAGCTCGTTTGGCCCGTAACAACGTGATCTTTCATCAGAAATTAATAAAGTTTTCAAAAATTTTATTTTGGTTAAGTTGGCATTGACAAGTTGGTTAATTATAATTTTATTACAAAATTGGAAACTACCACTAGAAAAATGTCTACCGAACTAACAGTTCGGCTTTAGACGCTGCCATTTTACAGTGTCATCAGCTTTGCAGGCGTTACATAAGAGGTTTTTAAAAAATTTGTTTGTTCGGTAGCCTCCCTAGATGTCAAGCAAGTCTTCGATAAACTACGACATAACACTAGTTTATTTTTTAAATCAAGCATACCTTGCCGAATCATTATTTCCAACAGCTGAAGTCGTACATATCATCTCGCTCGTAATAAGTCGAAAATGGGGGAGAAATATCAGAAATTATGTCAGACGTTCCATAAACCAGTGTGTTAGGCCCCATTTTATATCTAATATATACAGTAGATCTGCCTATAACTCCAAATGCTATAGTTGAAACGTTGGCAGACGATAAACCAATTCTAACAGTAAATGAATAGTGGTTAAGCGTGTGGAGAATAGAGGTAAATGAAAATAACTTTATTCATGTGTGCTTTACATTAAGAAGACATCGCCTGTTTAGATCAATAATGTGGAAATACTACATGTCGAAGACGTTCGATACCTGGGAATACATCTGGATAACAAATTAACATGGAAACCGCATGTGACAAAGAAAGCATGTCAGGCAGTCGTTTTTGCCTACTGTGAATATTACTTCAATGAATATTTACAAAAATATTCCTGGTTTATACCAACATCTGTTAAGAATGGTTTAGAAGGTTTAGACGAGAGGTTTTACAAGACCGTGGAAATGTTTCTTGCAATGTTAAGAGTAAATAGGGATAGTGGGGGTAAATATCCTTGGCGTAATAATTAATTAATAGCGTTTGTGAACCTGTTAACTGATTGCGATGCGATTAACCTCTAAGCTGGGGCAAGGTGCGATATTACTGTTACTATTTACCCTTTTCTGTTCGTATATAAATATCGGCTGCAATGGCAATATCACTTAATTTTAGCAGTGGTGTCGCTGGCCTAGTTATGGTTTATATCCCATGAAGCGTTTTATGCCTTTACCCAAATAATTGCGTTTTATCTACTTATTATATGTGGTTTACATGCACTGGATCTTAGTATTATCATTATCATTACACAAAATTTTTGTATATATGTAAGTAGTTGTTGGAAACAATAGCGTAGCGAATGTAACTAGCTACATGAGTAGATAATGTGTGGCATGTTTAATCATTATTCATCGAGCAATCATTCGGGAGATGGTCAGCTAGTAGAGGTGCCCTCGTAAAAGCGCCTACGCCGAATTACTACTATTATTAAGAATATTACATCAATGCCAGGATGGTATTGACTTACTTTTAGGCGGGGGATTGGATAACTCTCCCCATCAGATGTGGGAGTTGAGCGGATGTTGTGATTAACAGAGTGCCCGGTTCCCTCTGGAGGATTGGTATAGCAGAAGATATGCATAATTGTAGTAATCAATCTATGATTGCTAATGGCTACGGCCACATCCGCTAGCTGGTAGATGCGCTTCTATATCCTGTTCGAATCCCAATCCAGCAGTAGGAGGCTCGAGAACCCTCGGTGAGTACAACTGTCCAATATTTATTGACAGATCAGTCAGTCTGTGTTATGTTATATGTTGCATGTCATCTGCTTGTCTGTATTCACAGAAAATAAACTTCTTATATATATATGTATAGTGGTAGATCGCGGGTTGCACAGCTAGGATGGTCATTCTCGTACGATCAGGAAAGTTTTGCACCGCTCTTCCTATGTAGTACTTGAATGGAGTCCTAAGGTTGTGTCAACACGGAGCCTCGTGCTAGCGAAGGGCACTTTAATAGTCGGTTCCAGCCCCACTACCTCTTGGTGTATAGCGAAAGGAAACCTACATCAAAAGGTAGAAGGGATACGATTAAGAGCAAGTATTTCTCTAAAGTTGCCGTCAAGCCTATTTAGACGTAAGGACTCAAGTGACGATTTTTCTAAAGATTATCCAGAGTTTCCAGTTCAAAAACTTCCACTGGTGGTTGACGCACCGTAACATGGAAACAACCAAATATTGCATGCTGGCCTAAAAATTCCATCGTAAAGGAAGAGATTCATCAAGTTCCAGTAAAACACAACGATCGTCTAGTAGCACTTCGAAACCTAAGCAAAAATATTGCCCGAAATACCAGTCCTTAAACGGCTTAAGAAGAAATGGGCGGATTTCCCCACGTCTTCGTTATTAGATCAGTTCATAGAACTTGTGTGTGCATTTAGTGTGTGTGGGGGGTGTGGCTGTGTGCCTGAGTGGGTGCGTGGGTGTGGGTGTGGTTGCCATTCTAAAAGAATTTCAGTTCTTATAGCAATTAGCAACAAGACGCTTTTGTCATTGTTTCCTTACAAACTTAAAGCTGTTGTATAATCAAGCACGATATAAACCCAAAAACGGGAAGTTTTCCATAACATGTTGTGGTTCAGAACATTTTGAGAGTGCCAATGACAATTAGTAAACGCGAACGGGAACTTATTTGTATACATTTATGTGGATATATTTGTGAATTAATGTGTGGTGTAATTGCACGCAGATTGTACTAAAGTTAAATAGCCCCACTATACCCTCACGGAGAGCCAGTGTCAACTCGGAAATAGTATGACACCGTTGATGGTGTGGTTAAATGAATGGGACTAATAACAAATCAATGAATGTTTACTCAATCCAGTTGCACAATACTCTTTATGGAAAAACTTCAACTACAACTTCTTGTAGTAGTAGATGTGGGTTTTTTTATTTAGAGAAATCGATGGAAGCAAATCACATCATAAAGAATGAAATACTTTCCAGCATACCTGCCTTCCAAGCAGTTGATCCGAGTTCAATTCCCGGGGATGGCAAACTTTTTTTAATTATTATTATTTAACGTAGCATAAAATATTTCATTTCATTTATTCGGTTAAAACGTGATTACTTTCAGTTTTTATTTTATGGGAATTTATTACGCATCCCTCTGATTTAAATTTTCTAACAATTGTTTGACACTAAATAAAGATTAATTTTATTTTTTAGCATTGAATTAATTTGATTGCTGTGGTCACAGCATGCTTGAGTTGTCTGTATAGTTGGTTGCCTACACAATAGGCGAAATTGACGCGTTTTTTTTTAAGTATACATAGGCTATGTATACTAAAAAGAAAAATTCCCTGTATACGAGATTTGTAAATTAAGTAATGAGACTGGTAGCGTAGCGTTCCATCTGGCAACACCGGGCACGCGGAAGTGGAAGGGGCGGCAGGTGAACATGTGATACGTCTTCAGTACGAGTTTGAACTCGCTAGTCATTTTGGTTGTACATAGCGATTTTGTTCGTGAAATAGCTTTTTCTAGTGCGTTCTGAAAATGAGTGACGTCAATTTCGAGCAACGTTGTGCTCTCAGGTTTTGCTTCAGTCTTGGGCACAGTGCAAAGGAAACTTTTGCAAAACTTCGGCGGACCTACGGAGACGGTATTTTGTCAAGGGCACAGCTTTTTCGGTGGTTTAAGACATTTTCAGAAGGAAGGGCTTCATTTTCAAGAACCGATGAAAATGTTGACAGAGTCGGGAATCTTGTGCGTTCAGATCATTGGTTGACAGGCAGAATGATCGGGAAATAGTTGAGTTTGACTTACACCACCGTTCATCAGATTTTGACCACTGAAGTGGGGATGAGAAAAATTTGCGCAAAAATTGTTCCAAAAAACCTTTCGCAGGACCACAAGGACATCAGGAGGGAAAGGTGCCTTGATTTTTTGGAATCGATTCAAAATGATCCCCATTATCTGGAACGTGTCATTACTGGTGACGAGTCTTGGGTGTTTGAGTATGACCCGTCGAAGATCAAATGCATGCTTATTTGTTTTTTTGATAGCCAGGGAATCGTTCACAAAGAATTTGTGCCCCAAAGCCAAATGGTTAATCAACACTTTTATAGAGAGGGGTTTGAAAGACTTCGGGTCATGCGTGTGAGACCAAACAACAACAACAACTGGGTGTCAACAATGCGCCTTGTCACACAGCAATTTCAATAAACGATTTTTTGGCCACTAAGAACATTCCTGTGGCTCCTCAGCCTCCTTATTCGCCCGAATTCAGTCCGTGTGACTTTTTCCTCTTCCCGAGACTGACAAATCACCTGAAGGGACGTCCTTGTGGGACACTGGATAATATTAAAACGGCTGTAACCGGCCAGCTGTAGGTTATTCTAGTATCTGAGTTCCAGCACTGCTATAAGGAGTGGAGGAACCATCTGCAGCGCTGTGTGGCTTCCCAAGGCAATTACTTTGAAGGAGACAATGTTGAATTGTAATTTAATTCGAATAAACAAATTCAAGAAAATCAGTCTCATTACTTAATTTACACACCTCGTATATATATATATATATATATATATATTGCCATGATATTTATGTTAAATTAATCAAATTATTATTAAATATATGTTAAATGTCTTTATAATTCCTTAAACTAAACAAAGAATGCCATCGGAAGGTCTTGTAGATATGTAAAAAGGATATTTATTATGTTAATTTCCATATGTTCACCTGAAATGTAGTTTAGGTAGATTATTTATGTCCTAATTAATAATAATTAATGAAATATTATAGTTAATAAAGTCTTTATAAACCTGTTTATGATAAAAAGTGTTTCCGATACTTTTTACGATGCTTCAATGTAGGAATTCTTTTACGCCATGTATGATTTGGTAGTGTTTGACTATTTGTAATCCTGTGGGGTGATTTGTTACTCGTTGTGGTTGATGATGTAGATCTCTTTGAACTGTAACGGAGCCCTATAATTCAATAATAGTAATTAATTTATGTAAA
>JABXWE010025691.1:0-24727 GCA_014611495.1 Limonius californicus
ATATACAAATGTTAAATATTCTGATGGAACCAAAAATTAAAAGTAAATTTGAAGTCTTTATTTGATTGTATTGTAGTGTAAGATAATTATTACTATATGCAGACATATTAAAAAAGAAGTTGGCACTGCATTTGTACGCAATGATAAAAATGTAAAAGAATTTAGTAATACCTATTTTGCCTTACTGGGTAGTTAGGTAGGAAGTGATTAGTAAACTAATTGCTGCCACTAAAGATTTTAGTATAGAATTTACAAGAAATACTACTCAATTGTGTTCATACTCTTTTATACAGAAAAACAAGATAATAGTTATTTCTGGGTAACTAAAAAAATTGTGAAATTCTGAAATATAATATGTGATAATAGCTTATAATTTATTTTGGGAAGAACTATAAATTTTACTAAAGATATTTTATACATTGATTATGTTGAATCACAGGAACATGTTTAGGAATAATCTCAACTCGAGGAATAATAAGATTCAGATTTTAACTAATAATTTAATTTTTTTAAATCCTCCATTTCCAAAAAATTGTTACTAAATTATAAAGTAAGAGTAATGTACATAATTTCTTCTGAGAAGTTATATTGATATTTCTAGTCCCAAATTTTAAGGATTTTTTAAATACTGCAATATCTGATTAAAGAGAAATTGCAGTTAATTTTCTTCAATCGTTATTCACTTTACTGCTCTATCTACAACAAAAACAAATGCAGTACCGCTTCTGTATAATTGCAGTGTTTTGGTGGTCTACAATGTGTAGATTATTAATTGAACAGGTTTAAGTAGGATAAGGATTGTAAATGTAGCTGGTAAGTTGCTTCAGAGTAGTGCTTAGAGCACGTTGAGCTAGTTGTATCGTCCAAGTCATTTTTAATAATTTGAAGTGCATAATGGATATATTTGTTCAAGTGTAAAGGTATAACAACGTGTTTGTTTTACAGTAATAACTTATTTGAGAGGAAGTCGGTTTTATCTGGATTCAGTGGATTTGTTATATTGATTTTATGTGCTGATCTTTAGTTTTTTATTTTTGTATTTTTGTACAAGTACTTTGGGGTGTATTTGCAGTTTTGATGGTAAGAAATATTTAATTCTTATGTTGTATATTTATTGTTCGATTATTAAAAATTGCTTAATTAAACTAACTAGTGTAGAAAGTTTTTGCAACATAAAATCAATACAAACATCTTGTAACTGAACACTTTGTAGGTAAATATGCCATCCAATTGTAGTTGGGCGTTTTTAATAACAAATTTTATAATTATTTACCTTTCAGTGAAGTGTTATTTTATTAAATAATTTTACCATTTTAGTTTATTTGTAAATATGATTGATATATAGATAGCATCATGTTAAGGATGATTGAATAATAAACTAATTAATTATTTATTATTTGTTTCTTTTTCTTTCTTGCATTTGTAAGTTTTTGATTTATCATTTCCTTGGCATAATAGAAATGAAATCTTATTTTTTCTAAATGGCATTTCAGAGTCGAATTTAAATAGAAACTTCAATTGTAAGTATATGAACCCAAGTTTCTACATGAGCGGTTATTCTGATCATCAATTTAGTATTGACACAATTAATTTATAAGGTTTTATTCAAAGCTGTATAAAATACCCAACAGGAAATTTTTCTCCCCGATATCAACTCTGATTTGGGAAGTGTTTAATTTAAAACAAACAAAGAACATTTTTGTTTAATAACATAAAAAATGATTATCCATGCATGCCAAATGATGTGGGAGGTTCATCATGTGCAATACTGTATCGATCTATGAGAAAGTTTAGTTCATAGTTGTTAATGATGTTGAAGATACCAAGTAAGAACAAAAATGAGAAAATGTTTGGCTTTTTAAATGATCAGCTATGATAGCACTGACATGCTAGCTGTCATATACAGGTGAAATTTTCACAGAAAGAACTATATTTAAACAGGTGTACGTACGTCTTTTAAATTTAAAATGTACTGTTGTCAGTGTGCACTAGCACTAGCTTGTTGCATGGTTTATAATTGTGATATTGTTATTGTCTTGTGCCGTACAGTGATGTATCTTGAAAAGTTAGCATTGTAGATGGCGTTGTTCTAATCATTTTCATAGATTTAAGATGTAAAAGTGTATAACTACCTACTGTATGGTTACTTTTGTTTCGTATAATTTTAAACAGCTACCTTTTCTACAATCTCACGATTATCTGCAGATGCTACGTTTGATTGACCATTAGGACGAATTATGTACTGAGGTACTTAATACTGTTTTCCTATTCATTTTGTACTAAATGTCTTATTTATAAGTATACATTTAGTATTTAGATATTTATCTATGAATTGTTTAAGCCATGTCTGGCATATGTTTGATACAATAATAAAATTATAATTTTTTAGCCCATTTAGTGTTTTTATTGAAATTTAAATTCAGTAGGTTTAGAAGTAGAATTAATTCAAGACGGTTATTATATTTGACTGACAGTACGTCATTAAATATTTGTAAATACAAAGGTTCATGGTTTATATACAGGGTATATTGTCCAAGACATGATGTAGACAATACAAAATAAATATTGCTAATTCGAGTCATTAAATATTTGTAAATACCAACCTTCTTGGTTTATATATAGGCTATATAGTCCAAGGTGTGTGGGGGTAGCTAAGTTGGTAGAGCGCTCGCTTTCTGAGTAAAACATCGATTTTGGCTTGGGTTCGAAACCTAAGCAGAACTATGCAAATTTATAAAATCTTGTCTGCAACCAACCACACACAATTTCCCAATCCGACTTGCAACCGTGGGATCTTAATGCTAAAAATCTTCTCCCTGGAATTTCTGACGTTCAGATTCGGCGTTAAATTGTAGGTCTCCTTGTTTCTAGCTTGGTACTGAGGAGAAACACGTGGCAGAGAAGAGGCCGATATCCAGCAGTGGGACGAAAAGGCTGTCAATGGTGATTGTTCAAGACTTGGTATAGACAATACAAAATAAATATTGCTAATTCAAGTCATTAAATATTTGTAAATACCAACCTTCTTGGTTTATACACAGATTATATAGTCCAAGGCGTGTGGTGGTAGCTAAGTTGGTAGAGCGCTCGCTTTCTGAGTAAAACATCGATTCTGGCTTGGGTTCGAAACCTAAGCAGAACTATGCAAATTTATAAAATCTTGTCTGCAACCAACCACACACATTTTCCCAATCCGACTTGCAACCGTGGGATCTTAATGCTAAAAATCTTCTCCCTGGAATTTCTGTCGTTCAGATTCGGCGTTAAACTGTAGGTCCCCTTGTTTCTAGCTTGGTACTGAGGAGAAACACGTGGCAGAGAAGAGGCCGATATCCAGCAGTGGGACAGAAGGCTGTCAATGGTGATTGTTCAAGACTTGGTATAGACAATACAAAATAAATATTGCTAATTCAAGTCATTAAATATTATTGTAAATACCAACCTTCTTGGTTTATATACAGGGTATATGGTTCAGGACATGATGATACAAAATAAATAACACAACACTTATTAAATAGACACCCTATTGTTAATAATTGCAACAAAATCAAACCTTGGTTTATATACAGGGTATATGGTTAGGACATAGTGATGCAAAATATATAACACAACACTTAATAATTAAACACCCTATAGCTAATAATTCTAGTAAAACCAACCCAATAAAATTTTAATACTATTCTATTTGCTTATTGCCATAGGCTGAAGAATTCAAAAAGTTAACGAAATTTGCAGGTGCGATGGTGAAAGCATTATTATTATGTCTTAAAAGTATGTTAAATAAATTGTTTTGAAAATTCATGACAAATGGTTACTTCTGCCAAATCCTCAGCAGAACACAAGAGTTTTTGAAATTCTTAATTGTGATGCTGGAGACATAGCTATTAGACCCTACAAGCAGAAAGAGGCCATGGAAAATAAATAATAAAAACTTATTAATAATTAAATACAATATCGTTAATAAATTCAATTTGTTTTTCAATTAACTTAAATTTCAACTAAGTAATGCAAAAAACCATCGATAAAATATCTGTGTGGATTAATTTTAACCTTCCGAATGCACAGTGTTTTTTTTTGTAGCATGAAGTACACTAGGGTCTTAGCAATAATATATACAGGGTGTCAATTTAAAAACTTGCAGTGTGTTATATCTGGAAGTAAAATAGGTCTTGAACTTTTCTAGAAATCGTTTCTACAACATGGAGGGAGAATGGTCAAGACTCGTAAGGTAACCTGCCCCATACAATCCCTTAGGCTCTAGATACCCCAACAAAAAGATTTAAAATACTAACACCTGCTTTGTTATACCTCATTGAAAAGCTCTTACAAAATGCTATTCACTAGCAGCAATACTTTTTTACCACAACTAGTTTCTTAAAAATTTATTTAAAAAGATTCTTAACCAATTATTTGTAAATTAACCAGTGGCGTTTTTCGAATAAATGGGCACGGGTGCACCCCCTCCCTGATTAAAATATTATAATTAATGTTTTCTTTTCTGTATTTAAATAATAATTAAAATGAACTAACTCTGCAAAAGTTTGTTTTCTATAGCTAACGTTTAAATTGTCATTCATTCCGCGATCGCTTTACGCGATTATATCTGCAGGCCTGAAAGTGGCATCTATTTGGCCCCCACGATTCTCTGCATTCGGCAAACATCGCCTGACCGTACGTACATGATGATTATTGATTATAGCGTTCATTTAGTGGGCCGAACAGATTCGCCCGCCCTTAAAGTTTTCTATTCCAAAGTGCAGTTTTGTGTCTAGTAAACAATGTGTTCATAACCTTTTAAACATTGACTTTTCAAGACTTTCGATTGCAGAAAAACTTCAAATTAAAACATTAGGCAGGCCCACGCCGAATTTAAATTTAACACAAAAAATGGATAGAAAAGCACAGAACATATGTTACACCTATCGTTCTTCTACAAAGACTTATAACTTATGCTTATATTTTAGACAGAGTAGTTTCTTTTTATCCCATGCTCTAAGAAGAGGTTAAAAAGCGAGTTAGAAGTTACATTCATAAGATCCGACTTTAGAAATATCTGGTGCTATGAATATTTTAACATTTTTGTTAAAAAGTAATCTTGAAGAAACTTTTATGGAAACATTGAGACTTCTAAATGTAATGGATTTTATAAACTTTTAACGTGTTTTTAAGAACTTCACATTAATTTCAGGTAAGTATTGTCTTATAATAACATATATTTTTGCTCTTAAAATTGAAGTGCACCTCTCCTTGTTGGAAGCTCACCGGCCGCCACTGAAATTGACACCCTGTATATATAATAAATATTATACAGGGTAATTCATAACGTATGTAGGAGCCTGAAAGGGTAAGTATAACTGACCAAAATAAAGTTTTTTTCTTGATAAACTTTTGACTAAAACCTAATAATAAGAAAGTTAAAGTTCTTATAAATGAGGAAGAATTAAAGATAATATCATTGTTTTCTCGTTTCCACGGAAATATAGTTCATACAAAAATGTATTGCTGTTACATTAAAGTAAATTATGCAAAAAACACCTAAAATCCTTAGTTGCTCCATAAACAATAATCATATCTATGTATTCCTCGTTACTGAAACTAGCCATTTCATCTAAACGAATCACTTAAAATGTCTTAATTTTGATGTTTAAATGTACTGACATTTAAGCAAATTTCTTTCTGTTTTTTTTCTGTTTTCGTTTGGTTTCTAGTTTTATTAAATAATCCGCGGCCCTTAATAAGTGGATACCAATTTTTGGGCATTATAAGATAATTTTTAGGAACCGCCACTTTTTTTTTATATTTCTTTGTATTTTGAACTAAATTCTTATTGAATTAACTCTCAAGTATGCCCAAGTTGCATTTAAAACATAAGTTACTACCATTGTTTCTAACAAATGCTCATTAATTGATTTAATTTTAATTTGCTGTAACTTTCTTATTGGGTTTTGGGCAACATTTATAAAGAAAAAATACTTTATTTTGGTCACCTCTAGCTACTTTTTCAGTCTCTTCCGTACATTAAGAATCACCCTGTATTATCGTTTTAATTATTACGTTTTTAATAAAATCCCAGTAGGAACATAAAAATAAACATATTATAAGTAATAATTATAACTAAATGCAGTTAAAACAAAATGATACAGAGTGTTCTTTGTATATGTACACTTTGCAAGGTTATCTTGCAGTCGTTTTTCCTGGGACTTGCGTTGCATCTTCCATGAGATACCGGTGCTTCCGTTTCATCAAGATGCGTGTGGTCTATTTCTACCAGAAGACAATTCCACAACGTTTCATACTTTTCTCGTACAATGGACAGCAATTGTATTATGCTAGAGCGCTGCGTCAAATGCGTTTGTAGAAGACCCTCTGCCATTTCTTTTATAAAAAGCCATCTCGAATGTGCTTGCTCTTGAAAATACGTTGGATTAACATTATTGAACACTGTTGCACTGTTTACTATATAAATATTCATTAGTTCATAAAAAATAGCGAAAAAAGCGTACGTATCTACTAAAATGGCTTAATTCTTTGACTCAGCGTTGTTAACAATCAGCAAAAGTCGGGGACAGTAGAGTTCTTTGCAGTTAAGAGTCAACACTGAGAGTTACAATAGGAAAACGTGTTTTGTACTAAACGAAATATTTATAAGTGCACTTTTAGTATTTAGTTATTTATCTATGAATTGCTTAATCCATGTCTGACATATGTTTGGTCCTCTTCCGCCTTCGTCCTTAGTCCTAAGACTGGTTGGATGCAGATCTCCAGTTCTTCGTATTAAAGGCTTCCCTTTACATAATCATATGGTACTTCAAAATACATAATTATCATGTTGAACTCTATTTCAAAATTATGAGGGTTCACGTTGTAAATTTAGTTTTTTCAATGTTTCTTGCGGTGTTCTACATTATACAAAGTCATGTACATTTTTTATTTATTTTTGTATATAATGTGGAACATCTTGAAGGTATTGTTGACCCGTTACAAATTTTCAGGAGCAGTCGCCAAAATCATATAATTTTAAATCGGAGAATAAAATTTTCCACCAGCTTTAGTTTCCTATGTCACCAATTAGTTACTCAAAAAGTGGACACTATGACATATTAGGGACTGGGTTAATTAAATTATTTTTTCATTCACAATGTAGTATACAGAGTGTCCCACGACGGGAGGTCACTACTTGGTGTACGTAATCTTTAGACCAAACATAGTTAAAAATTCTAAGAAAGTTATGCCCTAAAGTAAACCATTTTCAAAATACAGAGTGTTAAATTGTTATTTATTAAATAATTATAATTTCAGAAAAACCTATATTTATTTTTATTTTATTTTAAATTCACTATGAAAATTGTTCAAAATGGCCACCGTTGCTCTCGAGACCTGTTCTGGCTCTTCTTAAGAGAGATCTGGTTGCCCTACGCAACATATCATTGTTATTCCGAATTAGTTCCGCTGCCTCAAAAATGCGTCTCCGAAGATATTCGCCTCCTAAGATCTTCAACAGTCTCTGATGGTGTTTGGTATACCACATCTTTCATATGGCCGCACAAATAATAATCTAAACAAGTTAAGTCCGGAGATCTTGGGTGCCAGGGGTGCTGTTCTCCTCTACCAATTACACGTCCTTCAAACTGTTGATTCAAAAAGTGTCTTACACGTAACGTAAAGTGCGCAGGGGACCATCGTGCTGGTACCACATACCATGTCTGATCGCTAGAGGGTACGTCATCTAACAATGCTCCCAAATGATCTTCTAGAAAATTAAAATATCTGTCGGCTGTTAAATGTTTCTCAAAAACGAATGTTCCAATGAGCATATTATCAATAATTCCACACCAGATATTCACTGAAAACCTATGTTGATAATTTGACACTGTGATTTCGCGTGGATTCTCTAAACTCCAAGGGTGGCTGTTTTTTCTGTTCATTAATTTATTCCTTGTAAATGTTGCCTCATCGGTGAATAAAATTCTAAGTAGGTTTCGATTTTGAATGATCCAGCGACAAAATTCCATACAACTAGCGAAATCTGTAGGTAAGAGGGCTTGAGCAGGCTGGATATGAAATAGATATAAACCATGACGTTTTAATGTTCTCCAAACTCGCATTCTTGGTACATGAATTTGTACAGATACACGACGAACAGAGATGCTGGGATTATTATCAATTTCTTGTAGTGTTATCCTCATTGTCTAGTACTTGCTGTATTGCATGCTCATTCGACGGTTTCGGAAAAGTTCCGTGTTCACGTAAGTGGTTGTGCACTCGTTGGAAAACTCGTCGGTCTGGTAGTCGCCGATTTGAAAATCTCAACCCATACTCTCGAGCAGCTGCAACTGAGTTTCCATCAGAAAATCCGTACATATAATGGATATCAGCGTACGATCGCGTTGTAAAAGTAAACACTATGAACACTGTTAATAAGCGCAAGCAGAGAAATTGACCTACTTTACTGTTTGACATAGAAGTAAATTATATCATTTCCATAGTAACGTAGACAGTTTGTATCAAACACCACTCAATGCCATTTATTGTTTCGGCTGCTTCAGTATTTAACTAAAACAGACCGTAACTTCGTTAATAGTCGATTTAGAGAAAATGACCACTCTATAGTTTCGACTTCTTTTCACCCCTCCTACACGTAGGTTAAGTAGTGCCCTCACATCATGGGACACCCTGTATGTATTATACAGGGTGTCCCAACTATTTTTACGAAAACATAAGTTTCAGAAGATTAAAAATAGTATTTACTGGGATCAATTTTTGGTAAGTAGTAAGTACATTTCTCAATTAAAGTTAAACAGAAATACTTTTATGTAGTGAAACTATTATTATTCAAACTAACAATTTAATAAAGTCGCACATCACTTTTATGAAACTTCTCATATTAGTAAAATTTGCTGACAAGCCATGTTCTACAGAAACTTAAGCTTCCTAAGATTTTGGTTAATTTTGGATACTAGGTCTAGATGGCATGCTCACCTGAATTAAATCCTATACATTGCATTTTGGGGGGACAATTGAAATAATTGCTGTGATCTGCATCGGTAAAAACTTCAACGTTTTTCTTGTGTTTTAATTCAAAATTAATCAAAAATATTCAAACAAGTCCAACAGTTACGTAGAAGTAGATGAACAACATTTTGACAATTACTATGGCTTCTTCTTCTATAGAAGCCGCGGATTTAACTGCAGGTACCAGCATTGTACGAGGGATATTTTTTAAATAAGGTCCGTTTTTTAATAAGAAGAAAAATTTTGTAAATATCGTTAAAATATATTTTTTCCATATTCTACATACTTTTATCTACTTTTCTACATAATTTCCATTTTTGTTCAAATATTTGTCATACCGCTCAACCAGTTTTTGAATTCCGACGTTAAAGATATCTGCCGCCTGTGAATAAGCCCAATCCATGACTGCAGTTTTCACTTCTTCATCGTCGTTGAACCGTTGACTACCAAGGAACTTCTTTAAATACCGAAACGAGTGAAAATCACTGGTTGTAAGGTCTGGACTGTAAGGTGGATGATCCAATTTGTCCCATCCAAAAGACCTGATTAGACCTTGTGTGTGTGCAGAAACATGTGGCCTTGAATTGTCATGGAGCAACATCACGCCGGAAAACAGTATGGCACGCCGGAGTTTTCTCAAGGTCACACAATACGCATCAGAATTGATCGTTGTGCCTCTCGGCAGAAAATCCACAGATAAAATCTCTTTTCTGTCCCAAAAGACAGTTGCCATGATCTTTCAATTTTCTTAAACATTATAAACTTCTACAGCTCAGCACACAGAGACAGATGATACGGCTGCAAATGGCGTCTAAACGCGCGCAAAGCATGCTGGGAGCAGACGCGCAAGCGCACTGCGGCGATCGCGCGTCATTCTCACTCTCATTCACAAACGGACCTCGTATATACATTGGTTATTTCATTGCCCCAAGAATACAAAGTTTATAATTAAGGGTCTGTGAAAGTGGCTCAAAATAAGCCTAAAGCAGACTTCTCGTGTTGTTCATTCTCACGGATCTGCGTTAATATGTGACCTTTCAACATATGTTTTTTAACTAGTAGACAACATATTCAAAATTGTAATAAATTGAAAATATTTACCTAATTCTCATAAAATGAAAACAATGCCGAGACTAAACAATTTATTCGGATGTATACTAAACATATTGCCTTTTATTTTGACTTCAGTTCTAAGCCTGGGAAGGAATATAATGGTTTGTTTATATAAAAGGTTACATTTGATTTTGAATTCCCAGGTCTGTTTATGAGTCACGGGCGACTCAATTTTCTTAAACATTATAAACTTCTACAGCTCAGCACACAGACAGACGATACGGCTGCAAATGGGGTCTAAACGCGTGCAAAGCATGCTGGGAGCTGACGCGCAAGCGCAGTGCGGCGATCGCGCGTCATTCTCACTCTCATTCAAAACGGACCTTATTTAAAAAATACCCCTCGTATATGCAATTATAAAGACTCGTAAACTGTTTATAGTTTTGAGCTGTAAAAACACCCCTTACATAAATTAATATAACCGGGTTGCAACAGGATATGCAAAATCATTTAAAAGATTAGGATGAATGATTTTTGTAATATCAATTTCAATACCCGTTTAGATATGAACTAGCACATATAGTTTGAGGAAATATGTGTACTCTTCTTTTGCCTAGATAATCCATGACACACATAATAGATATAAAAAAAAAATAATTTGCAATTTGTTGCCTTAGTTAACTCCGCAAGATACTTAAACTGCGATTTGTGGTTTTACGAATAAAACTACATTCACAGTAATTAAGATTAGTCAAATATTCCCTCAATGTATATATTATTTGTTTTAAATATTCACATATTTTAAATATAGATAGGCACAAAGGTAAGTAAGTAATTAATATTTGTTTTCTAGAAAATTAAGTTGCTCTAAATAAGATATTCAGATTAAATAGTTTGTAGTTTAGCATTTTGTACTTTGGCCAGGTCCCATGCAGATTGGCCATAGATTTATAGATAAGCGGGCAAGCAAATATTTACACAAATCATATGCACTAATACTTATAGGGAACCTAAATTTAGATCTATTAAGTTTTTTTCTGTTTAATAATATATCTACAGACATTGTATTCCGGCTAATAAATTTTGGCATATTTAAAACAGTTTTTTTTAATAGGTTAAGCTAGTTTTGCAAGGACTTTGCTAATAGGTAACAGTAACACCAATCACTACCGTTTAAGCACTAGTGGGTTTAATATCTCCCGCCACTAATTAAGTCTTAATTACTGTCTTCAGGTTCAGATAGTATAATATCCTTAGGTAATTTTCTTTCCAAGCGTTTATGAATGTTTCTTCTTTCAAGTAGGCAAGAATCACTGCGCAAAATTCTAGTTTTTCGTGATAATGTATGTAGAGTTTAGATGTACATTCTTTGATGGTTGGTATATTTAGCTGACGATGTATTTGATGGGTCCTTGTTAACCAAGAGGCAATTAATATAATCTTGAGCACTTCGTTTTGTTCATATGCGTGTCATTAGCGTTGCACCAAACTGGCCACCAATAAGTTAAGATGGGTCGAATTATAGTAGTGTATATAAATAAATATTCAATTTTTAAGGGAGCTTTTTTATTTAGTAGTGGATATAATTTTACCAGCCTTACATAAGCCTCGTTAACTTTTTTATTATTATGGTATCCACACGTTAGCCTCTTGTCAAGATATACTTCGAGGTATTTAACTGTCTATTACAAGGGATGATTTTAGTGGGTTGAGTTGGAGATTTCACTTGTTGAAGCATTGGGTGATAATATCTATACTTAGTCGCAGATGTAGTGTTTCACCTACGTTATTTAAAATATAACCTAAACAAAGTATGACAACAGTAGAAGCGTAAGTGTCGTGGGATGGGAGTACAGATTGGAGATGACGATATACTATACACGCTCTCTGTTGCTGACCATCAGGTCATTTTAGCATCAGATGAAGAGGACGAGGAATATATGTTTAGGAAGTTGAAGGAGGAGTACCAGAAATGGGGGTTGGAGATAAACATCACAAAGACTGAATATATGGTTATTGGAGGCAAAGGCAGCGCGATATCATTAGCGAAGAAGGAACAGTTAAATGCTGCGAAAATTATAAATATCTTGGGTAACAATAACCTCAGATGAAACGTTTACGAATGACATAAGCAATAAAATAGAAAATGGAAGAAAAGCCATACAACAAATCAATTCACTACTGTGGAGTGATAGAATTACTAAAACTACAAAAGGCAGAATATTTAAAACCATAATAGAAAGCATTACAACGTACGGCTCCGAAGTTTGGATAGTAAACAAAAGAACAGAACAACGAATAAATCCCTTGAAATGGACTTCTGGCGAAGATCGTGCGGTATTTCACGTTTGCAAAGAATTTCCAACGGCATAGTCAAATAAAAAATGAACGTGGATGAAAAAAGGATAAATACAATAGAATTAAAGAAATTGAAATGGTATGGCCATATGTAGAAGATGCTCTAAGAGCGTTGTCCTCAAAGTGTATGGAAATGGATACCAAATACAAAAAAGAAAAGGGGAAGACCGAGAACAGCATGTAATGCAGAAGTATAAAAAGTAAAACGGTCTCGAGGCCTGTACGAAAATCAGTGGCAAGGTTAGCCAGTTTGGAAACTAGGAAATGATAGACGGAGAAGGCATCCGTAAAATAATCACTATATGATGAGTTGCATTTGGTTAATTGTGGTATCTATTTCTACGCTTTGGCTTAGCATAGCTGTATCATCGTCAAAGATTGCAAGTGTAGTGTTTGGTGGTTTAGGTACGTCATGAACAAATATATAGAAGAGATCCCAGTATGGTAGGGAACTTCTACAACATAGTAACACTCGTCGTTATGAAAAAATTATGAATGTTTCTCTTTAATCATTCAAGTCAATATTTAGTAAGTAAAAAATTAATTACTAATAAGATAGGGCGATCACACAAAATCTATCTGATACAAAGTATGGAGGATTGATTGAAGACGGTGGTTTAAGTATATAAACTTTTGAAAGCCCCTTACCACCACGATATTTATTATTTCAGCAACCAAGCTGTCATCTTCGGCAGGAATTTGAACTAACTAAAGTAATTTGGCTGAGGAATACATCTGGAGATAAGTCCTTCGCCAAGTCAACAATTGAAACCTGGCAAAAACCCAGCATTAATAAATTGCGGATTACCCTACTACGTCACGAGATCAAATGTTTGGAAAATGGCAACGATGTAACCAAACTGGAAAATATTAAAACTTAGGAAATTTTTGCAGATACATACCTACTATCGTCACACCATGCTGTCGTAAAAGGAAAATAAATTAGAAAAGGCTACAATATACAATCGCGGACAAGAAATGGGAACACTAACATTAATCTAGTGCTCGCTTTGATTTTTTTTTATTTTATTTTAAATATTGCAATAATGTCTATCATGGCATACTGACTTAAAAAAATGTCACAAAGTCAGAGGCGTCTCATTATATAGGTCAAAATTTGTAGATTAGTTTCATTATAATGAATTAAAGTTCTTTTTAATAGTTGAACCGTTTAAAACTAAATGTAAAATGTATTGAACAGAACTCAACATAAGATATCAATTTAAATCAATTATTTATATTTTGTAGCAGTTTCCAATGGAACTGCTGCAAAATATGAATTTGTCTAACACCATTTGAAATCTTTTATTCCTTGATAGAACCAAATGCCTATCCAAATTTTCATCAAACGAAGATGATACCACGCTTTCTCTATCATCTCTCATAATTCTTCTCTATTTCTAGGTCTAGTCTGCCGAGATTGATTTTCTTAAAGATACATTTGAAGGCCATTGCAGTAAATTTACCGCGCTCTCATGGATCCAGTTTTTAACAATTCTGATATCTAAAAAAGCTTGGTAACATAATGGTTTTCAAAATATTTCGGTAAGTCTCTCCCGTTAAACAATTTTCTATGTTGAAGCAAGTGCCTCGACCTTCTGCACTTATCCAAGCTCATACGTTAACCGAAAACCAACTAGGGGAAACTGGGGAGGCATGATACATTGTGAGGGTTGAAGGTAAGACAAGTCCGATAACTAAATACCGCAATCAAGTTTCCAAATTATCTTATATCCAGTTGAAAGCGGGTATTTTTTGCTTTCTGTTAGTGTAAATACAAAGCTTTTAGGTTAAGTTGTCATGCGCATGTAAAACAATTTTATTTTAAATCGTATACATGGGAGGATACAGTTCACACAGGGAGGTTTGATACATGTATCAAACCTCCTACACATATGAAACTTCCTGGAATTGGGACATATTTTTTAATTTTTACAGAAAAATGACTTTCAAATGGCATAAGAAATCTAACAGGGTGCCTGTCTCCCCAAATACAATGAAAAAGGCAGTCGAGGAAGTTGTACGCGAAGGGGGCAAGCTCCGAACTACAGCAAGCAAATATAACATCGACAAAATGACTCTGAGGCGGTATGTCGAAAAATATAGAATTTCAGGAGATAAAACCAAGTTTTCACCAAATTTTAATACCTTGCAAATTTTCACGGATCATCAGGAACGACTTTTGGGTGAATATCTATTAACGGCTTGTAATATGAATTACGGATTAACTTCAAAACAAACCCGCGAACTCGCTTATGTGTTTGCTGTAGAAAACAACATTAAAGTTGCTCAGGTCTGGAGCACCAAGAAAATTGCTACATATGACTGGTTGCGAGGGTTTATGTCGCGTAACGACTATTTATCTCTTAGAACTCCAGAGCCAACAAGTCTGAGTCGATCAACAGCATTCAATAAGCATACAGTTGATGGCTTCTTCTCTCTTCTGCGTCAAGCACTCGAACGTGAAAAATTTACACCGGAAAGTATTTATAATTGTGATCAAACAGGTGTGCAAACAGCGCATAAACCTCGCAAAATTATTTCGAGAAAAGGTCAAAAGCAAGTAAGCAAAGTAACGTCTGCAGAACGTGGATCTACCGCGACTGTTTGTTGCGCTGCTAACGCAACGGGAAATTCGGTCCCGCCTTTTATGATTTTTCCCCGACAAAATATCCAAGATTATATGACTATGGGAGCCCCTTCAGGATCTATGGCAGCAACACATAAAAGTGG
Organism: Limonius californicus; assembly: GCA_014611495.1. Lineage (NCBI taxonomy): Eukaryota > Metazoa > Arthropoda > Insecta > Coleoptera > Elateridae > Limonius > Limonius californicus. The sequence continues at coordinate 15,157 of JABXWE010025691.1, forward strand.
TTGGATGACAGAAGAAAATTTTGAGAAATATCTTCAGCATTTTGTAAACCATACGAAATGTTCAAAAGAAAAGAAAATTTTGCTAATACTCGATAATCATCGAAGTCACATGTCCCCTAACGGCCTAGATATATGTAAGTCCAATGGAATTACACTTCTTACCCTTCCTCCACACACAAGCCATAGGTTACAACCTATGTCTCTGTGTACGGTCCCTTTAAGGCGTATTTTAACCAAGAATCGGACAATTTCATGGTTTCCAATCCGGGACAAACTATAACGCTAAAAAATATTGCAGCTCTAGTAGGCAAGGCCCATCTAAGAGCTTTCACACCAATGAACATTACAAAAGGCTTCCAGAGCTCAGGCATTTGCCCTTTCAATCCAAATATTTTTTCGGATTCCGATTTCTTATGCTCCGCTGTAACGGATCGGCCAAATCCGAATATCCTGGAATTGTCTCATAATCAAGAAGAAAAAGAAGAAGATGATGATGGAGACGAAGAAGAACGGCGCCTTTCTGAACATAATTTTGATGAAAATAAGCCAGGTCCATCGGGCATTTCAACATTAAAAACACCAGAGAAGCAGCGCGACACAACACCTAAACCCCTAAAGTCCCACTAAAGACTCCAGAAGAATTGCGCCCACACCCAAAAGCTGAAGCTAGAAAAAAACAAGGAGGAAGAAAACCAGTCAAAAGTAAGATCTTAACAGATACGCCAAATATGGTAGAAATTAAAGAAGATTGTGCAAAACGTCATAAAATACAAGGAAAGAAACGCGTTAAGAAGAATGTTTTCTCAACAAAACTGGAAAAATCAGCAAAGAAAGTAAGAAAAACTCTAAACTGTGACTCAGATTCTGAAACTCTATCAGTAGTTTCTTCAAAATCTTCAGAACTTATAGATATAGATGATCAGATTCGCAATGAATGTGAAGAAGAGAGCTTTGTCAATGGTATTGTAGGCAAGGAAGACTTTGTCCTTGTTAAATTTACAACAAAAAATGTCACGCACTATGTGGCACAAGTTTTAGATGTTGAGGCTGGTTCTGAAGAGTACTTCGTCAGTTTTTTAAGGCGAAAGCAGCCGGGATATTTTTTTGTTTTTCCCGACGTGGCAGATACTTCGATGGTGTCGGCAGAAGACGTTAGAAAGCTGCCAGCTCCATGTTTTGTGGGAGGCACAGCAAGAGTCAACAGAAAACTCAAGTTTCCTGTAAATTTTACGAAGTTCAATAACGTTAATTAAAATTTTGTTTCATTTTTGTTAATGTTTTATTAGAGTTCATATGTGTTAAGTTAACCTGTATTCCTATTTTGTTTAATATGTATGTGTTTTAATTTAATAAATAGTATTTTCAATTTTGTATCATTCCTCCCACATTGAAGTATCAAACCTCCCATATTAAGGGAGGTTTGATACAATCGCTGATTTTTTATTTTCAGTTAATAAATCAAAAAATAATAAAATTTAGATCGTAACTGCTTCAAAAATTGATTGTTTAAATATCCCAGAGCATATTTTCAAAAATTTGAAATCACAAAGTTGTTTAGTGGTGAGTTATAAATAATCCAAAAAACCTGTATCAACCCTCCCCAGTTTCCCCTACTATCATTTAAACTATGAACATATGTTTCCTCAAACCGTTAATTTCTGGGTCTATGTACCCCTATGCTCCCAGTATTGCACGATTGGAAAACATTTTCGTTCGATTAAACAACCTTACTCCAGAAGTCATCTTCTCTATTTAGATATTGGAGAGCAAATCCTACTCTAATTTCATTACGCTCTTGGTTTGTTTTTATTCTGATTTATATTTAAGTTCTCTTTTGGAGTTAGTTAAAAAAATACCCATGAACAGTAAAATCTATCTTGAGGTTCATGTGTTAGCTGTCGGTAATAAAGAGAGCGCTTTATGGGCCATCACCAGTGTCATTTTCAAATTGGCAGTTACAGTCTGCTCAATTTTTTTTGTTGAAAAAATAAAATACGAAAATTTGAAGTCATCTCTTCGGGCTTAGATCGCGTCGTCATTAAGCTTTGATAATGCTACCTGCAATGGTTAGCGAAACGTCAGTAGCAATCAACTCAACGACGACGGGGTCTCGCCCGAAAAAATAACTTCATTAGATACAAACCGCGGAAGCCTGATACTTCGTAAGAAAACTTATCGAGTTTGAGTAGCGAATGCTGAATATGATTGATCAATTTCACTGTACATTGTCCGGTCTGTACCATTGAGAATTAATAGCTGTCCGTAAAAATTGGAAAGGTCCCTCTCTATCGCATGAAAAATATGAACACAAGTTTCAATTTTACTTCTTGAAAAGGAAATACATTTTATTTAGTACCCATTACAAGCCTGCTTAGGCGATCTAATGGTTAGCGCACTTACCTATAGATTGAAATGACGCGGGGTCGAATGTGGTTGAGGTCGGGACAATTTTTCTGGTGGGGAAAAATCTGAAAGTGCGCCTTCTGTCGAATATGAAGTAAAGTCAGAGGTCCCCTGCCACTGCAATGTGTGACACGTTAAAAATCACTACTGGGGTTGGAACTACCCCAGATAGACAAAATTAATAAATATGGTGTACAATAAGCCAATAATATTTGCCGTGTAAACAGATGCTTGGCAAACCGCGTTCTAGATCTCGCCCAATCCAAAGAAAACAAAGAAAGAAAATTGTTGTTTTTCTTTATATCTAATTTAGACAGAGAAACGACGATATGGTATATATATATATATATATATATATATATATATATACGTATATATATATGTGCGAGTTTATTTCCGGCTGTCGCCATCTCTCGCTTCCCAATTTCCATCTCTGTCTATCGACCCAGTCTTCCTCCAGTAGACCTCTCGAATCCATAGATTCTTGTACGTCTGCTCTCCATCTCCTGGAGGTCTTCTTCTTTTTCTCCTTGTCGGAGGTATCCATTGCCCTACTTTCTTTGGGCATCTGGTGTTGTCCATGGTTGTTTTCGCTCCTTTTGTTACCTTATTATTCCATAGCACCGAATTTAAATGGCGGATTACTCGTTTTCTTTGAGCAATTTTGTTGATTATGTCTTCTCTACTTTTGGCTTTAGTTGATATCATCACTCCTAGATATTTGAAAGAGTTGCAATGCCTTCTTTTGGTTGTTCCCAGGTCCAAGTGGTTTACATTTTCTTCCCCGACCACCAGGTATTCCATTTTTGAAGTGTTGATGGTTGAACCCCATTTTTGATATTCTTCTTGTAGGTGTCTTACCATGTAGCTAAAGTCGTCTTCATCCGAGGGTATTATTACTTGGTGGTCCGCGAATAGTAAGGTAAAAGCATTTCCCCAGCCACCGGTATCCCCATGCACCTACACTTCCTTTTCCAATTCAAGAGCGCTTCTTCCAAATAAATTTTGAACAACAGTGGGGCAAGTGAGCAGCTCTGCTGTAGTCCTTTACTGACTTGAAAATTTGCTGATAGTCGTTTGCTTACTTTCACTTCACTGCTACATCCAGTATATAAATTTATATAATATTATTCTAATATTATTAAAAAGTGTAAATAAATATTTATACCTAAATAAAATAGATGTTAAAAATTTCAAATGAAATTTTCAATGCCGGGGCTGCTAATTTACCTGCATTTACATTTCATTAAACCAGGAATTACCAGGCACCCTTTCGGTGACGTGATAACCACATAACTTGAAGGAAACTGTGGTAGTGAATGCAAATCAGGAACCTATACAGTATCAGTCAGTGTTTAAAAAACAATCATTCACATACTTATGCATTTTTCATGACTTTGAATACATATTATGGTACATAAACAGATAATTTTCACTTCCAACATTGCCGATAAATATCGACTTTCTTATTTCTACTGTACGTCTCTAAACCAAGTATCAGGAGCGTACTGGCCCCTAGAGGACAGTACGCTATCGAAACAAGCTTACGTTTGCAAGCGTTTTCTAATAAACGTGACAGTGCATTCATATTAGAGACGTGGTATGTGTGTTTCCAGAACAATTTCATATTTTTATTTCAAATTTGATATGGGTCTTTTACGCTATATTCAGATCATTGGTTTAATAAAATTTACAACAAATTCAACTTTTAAGCGAGATGTATACATAATTACATACATTACATTTTTTATAAATTAATTTTTAGTTTTAAATACCATAAAGCCTGTATCAACCGGATTCTGCAAAAGATGGAATCCCCGTTATACAGAAAAGTTTTTGGTTTCATGTACATTCTAGATGAAAAGTATCATTGGAAACTTCAAGATGCCATTTTCTAAAACGAATCGACAGAATTGTACAAATTTTCAGATTGTACCAGCAGAAGAATCTTTTAACTCCATATCATTTAAAAATTTGATGTTGGTGGTGGTGGGGGCTAGGGGGATGAAGTAGGGTAGATGACTTACATGGTAGAAGATTTTCCTTTTCAAACGATTGTTGATCTTCCTCGCCGCTTTTTCAAATTTGAACATTTACAAAGTTATTCAGGGTAGACTGTTTTGGTTGGGACACCCTGTATATTTTTCTTATGCAAATTAATGATTTTACACTTAAATACGACTAACACGATGCTTGAATAAGTTACACATGCTAGCAAATATGACATGAAAATTCTATAAAGGATTAGGACTGCTTAGATGAAAATAGAGGCTTATTTAAATGTAAAATTAATGCTTTGTTAATCAAATATATATGATTTTTAAATTTTAATTTTTCATAGTTTATAGCTATTAGTCTACCACTAATTATTAGGAATTTTGTGATTCGTAAGTATTAAACGATTTTAATAACTTTTATGCAAGATTGTGGTAATAGAAAAAGTAAAGCCATCATTTTAATTTAGTTTTATTGCGGAACAAATTATATGTTTACTACTCTGCTCTAAACTAATTAGGGGTCAAACATTTGTTGAAGTTGAAAAATATGAGCAAAAAAATAAGAATACAACGCTAATTACAATTATGGACCTCCAATATACAAATAAACATAATTACTACAAAGTGTGATAAAAAAATTAAGGGCGGATCAAAAATCGTGTGACTTTGATTTGTTTTATTCTAATTATATCGCATTGCTGTGTATTTCATCATCATCATAATCGTGATCCTCGTTACTATTGCTTGCGCAGTGTCGAAGCGGTGTGAGGCAAAGCTTGACATGCCTGGTGTGCGGATGTTTTTTTTTATGGTCCTCTAATGCGACCGTAATACGAGGAGTGCCAGTAATTTGATCCCCAATGGCAAACGGAGACCGGGATCCAGTACCGACCACTCAGGCAATTAGAAAAATTTCCGACCCCTGGAGTGATTCGAACCGAGAAGCGTTCGAACTATTACATCCAAAGCCTGACTGTCTTACCACTGAGCCGCCCCAGTTCACAACAGTGTATTTAATAAATTAAATAAATTTAAAAAATTACAAAAATGTGAAGTTGAGAAAAAAATTATTATAGTAAATCGCAGATACACTTCTAAACTATGCCCCTGTATAATCACTATTCGAATTTTAACACTCATCATATCGTGGTACAATTGTCTGTAGGCCTTCGTCATAGAAGGTTCTTAAGATGGAAGAAGAGGTGATAACTATTCAGCGCTAAGTCGGGACCATGTAGGGGATGGTTAAGAATTTCCCAATTAAATTGCTCAATAAGTTGCACAGTACGAGACGTCGCTTCCTGTCAGGCAATATCGTATAAAAACACGACTCCAGAGGTAAGCAATCCTCGCCTCCTGCTGTAAATCACCCTTCTCAAATTTCTTAAAGTCTCACCATACAAGTTTACAATAATTATTATCGTACGGCGCTCCAGATCTAAGTCTCGTCGCCAGTTACAACGCGATTCAGGTACTTATCGTCATCAGTTTCGTAACGATGCAACAAGGTCAGTGCAGAGGCCATTCGCTGGTTCTTATGAACATCTGTTACTATCTTTCGCACCCACCTCGCACAAAATTTGTCGTACTGTAGCATGTTTGTAACAATTTCATATAGTACTGCAGGTGAAATTTTAAGAAATTTACAGCCATTTTTGAAATCGTGAAATGCCGTTCTTCATGAATTTTCTTGTTAAGTTTTTCCACAAGATCGTCTTTGCCAACAGAAGGTTTCCGCGTTACTTCTCATCGAGCATGTTTGTTTGGCCATCTCTGAAATTCCTAACCAGTGTCTTACGTTTCCTTCATTTGTAATACATAGATCATAAACTTCGCATATTTTTTTTAGATTAGACAACAAATTGCGGCAGTGTTTTCGATTTTTGTACGGATAAAACTAACCACAGCGCGAAGTTCAAGCTTGGTAGGTTTTGCAATTTATTGTAGTGTTCATTTTAGCGCTTTGTTATATAATTGAAGACAATGACAAAACACGATAAAGTGACGTGTGGCTAGCTCATCAACCACTAAAGCACCCCCACAATGCTCCAAATTGACTATTGAAACGGCTTTTAGTTTCCGAATATGCCTCGCAGATATAACGATATTGATTTCGACTTCGAATATTTACCAAAAATATAATATAAGAATAAAAAAGTGTCTTTTAGATATGCATGTGTGTATGTGCCGACTGTATCGCTAAAACGGCGGATTCGAGTTGGATGAAATTTTAAATTTAGAGTTACATATATTAAATATTAGTTACCTACATTGTTTGGTTGGTTCATTTTTTACGCAATAACAATCTTGGTAATGTTGTGGCACAAATGATGAATTTCCGCCAGACTATTTAGCTTCCAAAATTAATTCCGACCCGACCCGTTTACTCAAAAATCGTTAATTCAATTAGCATAAATTTTATGTTAGTTCATACCCCACGGTTATTAATATTTAGTACATACAAAAAATGTTGCTACTAAACCAACTGTAAAAATGGGGCCCCTTAAAAATTGTTTCAACCTTATGAAAAAAAGTTTTTCGCAAACGGTGTGTGGCTCGGTAATGGTCAAGGAGACCTATAAAACGTTTACAGTTTATTACCGAACCGTGTCTTTGGGGCGTTCTATGAATTTTCATGAGATTTCATGTCTAGTGTGACTTATAACATTCTTGGTTTTGTAGTAGAACTATGCTAATGATATATCATTTTTACACTATTTTTACGTACAATTAGAATGTAGAATAAAAGCTATTAAAAATTAGAAGCTGATACCATTCCGTTTATGACGAAAATGATATGAAATTACTGTAGTTATATTAATATCCGGTTTAAATATGTACCCACGTAACATTGCTACCACATTATAGTAGGGTAAACTCCAAAATAATTCCTGTTTTTTTACTCAATCTATATAGAAATAATTATTGAAAATATAGGAAAGTCTAGTCAAAGCGTGCCTGGTATTCGCCACTCTCATATGACAATTCTCTAAGTATATCAAATATAAACAAAATTAGGACAATCCCTGTTATTTTTTTATTTATTGTAATGGATGTAATACAGCATTTTTTTTTCTTATTCGTTCATACTAACATCCCCCGCCCACTCGGAACCGCTTTCGCATTACTTCAGGGGGTGCGGGCGTCCCTTACATACTAACCATTCATGCAACATACACCCTAAACTTAACTAAGCGAAACGCGGTCGCCCCTGTCGGGATTCGAACACCCCAGCAGATCGACCACATTTCGCTGTGACCTCGAGTGGCAACGCGTATCCGCACTACTCCACCGAGGCCCCGGATGTAATACACCTAGTTAGATATGAAGTTTTTCGTGCACCCTAATTTGTAGCCAGCAACGTACCCCTAAGTTTGGCCGAAACATTCCCAGTCACCCTGTATAGTTACATTAGTATAGTTTTTGATGTTTCTTCAGATTATAATATTGACATATTTTAACTTCTATTTTCAGCATTAACAGAAACTTTTATTACCCGTGATATTTTAAGTAATATCATTAAATTGCACGACAAATACGTAAAGCGAGCGAAGGTATATACAGGGTGTCTCAGAAAGAATGGGCCAGCGTTTAATCACAGATTATTTAGGTAAAAATAAACCGATTAAACCTAATATACCTTAGGCAGAAAGTCCTTCCTTAAGAAGTTATAGGGCCTTAAAGTTCAATTTTTTATTTTTTCTTTTTATTGTAATTTCCACAAATCTAAAGTCATTTCTTTCAAATTTGGTACACGTACTTACTATTATGCAATACAGTGACAGAATTATTTTCATTAACCAGACTTGACCGTAAGAGGCACTTAACCTACCACTGAAATTTTATTTTAGCTCTAACTTTGTTACTAGTAGAAAATTTTAAAATTTTAGGTTATTTTCTGAAAGAGGATTAAAAATTACAAAAATAAGGTACTCTTAGTTCATACGCGTAACGGCAACCGTTTGCCTTAAAATGCTTGTCCAAGTTTTGGGTTGTCGTAACGACGTGCAATTATTAGGTGGCCATGATCACAAAAACAATGGGTAGTGCTTGTGACCTACAGTAAAGAACAATGATAAGTTAATTAAATACTTTGGTGTTATAAAAATTGTATTTTTAATTTCTGTTTTGTGTTTACGAAAATGCCTCGACATTCGTTATGGCGACGCATTTTCACTTTTACATCGTGTAATTCATTCTCTGTGATATTAATTTTCTTATAATACCATATGTTAAATACTAGATATTTTCAGTTCCACAATAGAAGATTTATTATGAGGTTTAGACTACAAACTTTTTTATTTTTTATATAAAAATAGTAACATAATAACTTTAATGCGCGAAATATTGAATACTAAAAAAGGCGATGGTACGAAATAGAAGATCGTGCATTGATTGTATTTCGTCTATTAAATGCATTTTTTAATTATTTCTGTGGAATTTAAAATATGTGATGTTGTTTCCAGTTCTTTCATATATTACAAATTAATTTTAGATATCAGATAATAATTTCACATAACTAAAATGTATTTCACATATAAGTAATTATTTTCACGTATTTTTACATAAGTTTTAAGTTTCGATACTGTTTTCAGTAGTCTTAGTAAAGAGTAAAATGGGCTGCAATAGTTTAGCCTATAAACGCTGTTTTGGACGCTCTTTATAAACAAAGTCTTCAAATATATGACGCTAATATATGCTTTTATAATATCGGCACAGATAGAAAATAATGACATTCATAACGTTATTTTCAATTTTATATATGTAAAATACCTAAATACCGAATTCAATTTCACATACCACGTACACCATTTTAATTACCCAAACGTCAATAGTGCTGAATATAAAAATATAGAAGGCATTCGATATTTATGGTAATTTGAAGTCTGAATGTCACGCGGTGATTGTAGTTCAACTACTAAATACCAGTGGCGGCTCTTGAGTTAAGAAAGAGGGTGGGCACAAGAAAAAACCTACCTATTTTTTGTACATAAAATCCATTCTCCTATTTTTCATGCTGGATAAGACGTCTATGACTTTGTTGTCAAAATCCGGGATAGACTGGACGAACTTCTTTTCTATTGATAGGACCGCCAATGCGTTCAGTCGATCTTTTTGCACACAATTAACTTCCATCATTGAAAAAACGTCACTTTCGTCTTTGAATTCAA
>JABXWE010025692.1:0-17430 GCA_014611495.1 Limonius californicus
ACGATGAAATCATCTCACAAACAAATACCTATTTTTATGACCTCGACAAATCTTATTTTTTGGAAGAGATAAAAAAATTGGAGAAACGTTGGACAAAGTGTATAGAGCTCAAAGGAGACTATGTTGAAAAATAAAATGATTTTTTTATCCAAAAACCTGTGTTTCATTCAAAAAGTCACGGACTTATTGATCCGCCCTCATACTATTATAAAAATGTATGTAGCAAATTCTTTAGAATTTAGTTGACTAGTCTTGCTTTAAACTTAAACTGTTTTTCCCGAACGTTTTTTTATTTCAGCACTTTAGAGACATACATAAAGAACGTCGGGAAATTCCCAGGAAATTATATTACGTAGATACCTAATTTTATAACAGAAGCCAAAAGTATTTTTAATACATACTATCCACGACCTATTATTACAAGAATTTCTGTTACACATTGTTTAGTATTTAGTTTGATACTAAAGCTGATATACACCCACGGTTTCTAGTTTAGCACCGTATGGATTTAATTAACCAACGTCGGGAAAATTCCAGGAAAATATATTAAGTAAGTACCTAAATTTATAACAAAAGGCAAAGATCTTTGTACCTATCAGAAACATAATATGGGTGACCTAATATTATTACAACAATTTATGTAACAAGCTATGTAAGATTCAGTTGACTAGTCTTGCGTGATACTTAAACTGTTCTTCCCGGACGTTTCAGCACTTTAGGGATATTCATAAAGAATTTCGGAAAAATTCCACAAAAATACATTACGTGGATACCTACATTTATAACAAAAACCAAAAGTACTTGTATTAACATACATACTACCGGTGACTTATTATTACGACAGTTTATGTTACCTGTTATTAAGGAACTAGTTAACTAGCCGTGTTTGACCTTTAAACTGTTATAGCCCGAATTATTTTATTTCAGTACCTAATGGATGTAAATAAAAAACGGCCAGAAAGTTGCACAAAAATATATATTACGTGAATACCTAAATTTATAACAAAACGCGAAAGTCTTTGTGTTAATGGGTGGCCTATTATTACAACAATTTAAGGAACAAATGATTTAGGATATAGTTGGATAGTCCTATTTGATACATAAACTTGTATACCCTGATGTTTCCTATTTCAGCACTCTCCGAATTTAACTAAAGAGCGGCGGGAAAATTCCAGGAAAATTTATTACGCCGATACTTAAATTTATAATAAAAAGCGAAAGTCTTTTTGTTAAAAACATACTATGGGTGGCCTATTATTACAACAATTTAAGCAACAAATTATTTATGATTTAGTTGGATAGTCCTATTTGATACATAAACTGGTATATCCTGATGTTTCCTATTTCAGCACTGTACGGATTTAAATAAATAACGTCGACAAAATTCCACGAAAATATATTAGGTGGAGACCTACATTTATAACAAAATTATTACAACAATGTAGATAATAAATAAATTAGAATTTAATTGGATAATCTTGTCCAATTATTAAGCTGTTATACCCTGAAGTTTTTATTATTTCAGCATCTTTAATTAAATAACGTCGGGAATATTCCACGAAAATATATTAGGTGGAGACCTACATTTATAAGAAAAGGCAAAGTTCTTTGTATTAAAAACATAATATAGGTGACCTATTATTACAACAATGTAAGTAACAAAGAAATTAGGATTTAATTGGATAATCTTGTCCAATTATTAAGCTTTTATACCCTGAAGTTTATATTATTTCAGCATCTTTAATTAAAGAACGTCGGGAATATTCCACGAAAATATATTAGATGGATACCTAAATTTACAACAAAAAAAGTTTATTATATTAAAAAGATCATACCCATTTTTTGTGATCTATTATTACAAAAATATATGTAATAGATGGTCTAAAATTCAGTGTCGTTGTCTAATTTAATAATTAAACTTGATATCTCCCCGAAACCTTTAGATGAAGTTGTTTTTCTAACAAAGAATAATGTCTAACAAAAGCTGCATGTTGTTAGAATAAAGGTTAAAGTAAGTTCTAGAAGGATTTATTAACGAAGTTTTTGCAGGGTTGATATCGAGTTTCTCGCGAGTATTTTCTTCCCTCCTTCAATATCTACTTTATTAAAGGATTTCTGGAAAATGTGAGGTGACTTAATTTTTTTTAGCACCCCAGTCAGACATTTTAGCGAGATTAGCCAAATATCCCATCTTTGCCTTGAAATTACGTGCTTATCGGAGATTTGTAATGTTAATTTTATGGCATCTAAAATATGAAACGCTACGATTCACAAAGGATATACTACCGCTTTAATTGGTTTTGCAATAAACTGAAAAACTGTGCGTGTCACTTAACAAGGTTCTGCTGCTTAAAAGCAAATTAGATGGTATTTAAATTAAAATTTTCGGAAAATTCCATTTTAATCTGAATTTTATCACAGAGCCAACCCACTTTTACCACATAACTTTATGAGTTTGCTGAATCAAAGCCAAAGTGTACATAACGCCTAAAGCAAGTACTTTATTGAATCCCGTATAAAACCAATAAGCATTTCAATAGAATACTTCCATAAACTCGTTACTGTAGTGTAAATAATAGAAGTTGAATTCATAGAACTTATAAAAGTTTGTAAATTACTTTCGTGCATTCAGTCAAAATTAATTTTTGTTTTCAGCGCTGTTTTGTTTTAAATTACAAAGTACTTGAAATATTTTAGAATCCGTAAAGCGTTATTATATCATAAATTTCTGCTTGGATACTATTTAATTTTAGACGCTCCAACCCAATATAGATAGCATGCTTTTCATTTAAATGTAGCTGAAAATTAACTAGTTTACCTTTAGTTTTTTCTAAACTTTTATGACATTATTCTAATAATAATTAGTATAATTCTAAACAATATTATACATAGAGTATGAGTACGACACAAAGCAATGTACATCAGAAATATGTCGCAAGAAAATCATGTAGGGGTTGAATTAAAATCAAAGACCAAGTATGAGGAGCTTTCGAATGGTTTCAAAGAAATGTTGCTTGTCATCAACTCTTTTTAAAATACGTATTGATAAGGCTTTAGAACTTTGTTGTGGAAATGATCTAGAGTGATTGTAGAAATTGGACAAAACTATTATACTTCGTTATTTTTTTGCCAACAACCAAGTAGTAGGTGGTAGTATTAATATTATAAGAATTGTACGCTAAGAAAACTAAATGAAAAATACAGTAGGAATTGAATATTACCTTCGAAAATACAGTACGAGTATAAACTAAAGAAACAGTGTGACGAGTACAAATATTTGGCAATGTTGATAACTGGAAAAAGTACTTCTGACGAAAACATAGAACATAAATAATTGATAGTGAACCTAGATAATTACAAAAATACTAAGCAGTGTGACAAGTACAAGTATTTGGGATCGTTATTACCTGAAAAAGGTACGTGAGAAGAAGACCTAGAAAGAAATAGTTAATAAAAAATATTCAACAGGAATTAAATACGCTGTTCTAGTCCAAACAATGGTGGAAACAATAAAAACCACTCTATGTGAAACGATTATGGAACCAATAGCAACATATGAAAGCGAAGCTTAACAAGAAAATTATATGAGTAGGCAGTAGCAATAAAAATGAACCACCAAAGATTTTATTTTATCACATTCGCAACATGAGGCCTAGCATTGTCGTGTAGCACACATAAGTATTCATGGACGTTTCCGTCTTATTGCTTGATGAAGCTTATTAAACGTTTCATTGTACAGATTTGCATTGACATTTACTCCAGGTTCCTTAAACTCTATCAACAAGGGTCCTTCATGGTCGAAAAAAAATGTTAACATCACCTTACTTCCAGAAGGTTGTTCTTCGGTGGTGATGGTGAACTTGAATGTTTCCACTGTTTCGACGATAACTTACTGGATGGCTCGTAGTAATGGCACGAAGTTTCGCCACCAGCAACTATTGACAGAAGAAAGTCATCACCATTTTACTTATAATTTGCAGAAATAAGCCCATTCGCAAACATTTTTGCTTATTAGACAACAGATGAGGAATCTACTGCGAACAAACTTTGCTGTAACCCAGATTGCGAACAATACTATGGACAAATCCTACACTCTCACCAACAATTTCTGAAATTTCTCTAATCGCAATTCGGCGGTTTACTCTAATAAGGCCTTCCACATATGCCATATTGTTTCCTGTTATTGCAGTACACCGTGCACCTGGTCGCGGCTTATCGATAGTCCCTTCTTTTCCATTCTTAAATTTTCGGCACCATTCCTTCACAGTTGAGTACGCAATACAAGCATTTCCATACACTGCTTGCATTCTCATATGAATCTGCAATGGCTGCTCACCCTCAACGCATAAAAATTGTAGGACCACACGCTGATCAAAGTTGGACGAATTTTGTTTGTTTAACATCAAGCGTAATTGTTTGCTTTTCATCTAGATATCGATTTTCAATGTGTCTTATGTATCCACCTGTATTTAAATACTTACATTTGTGAAAACTGATGGACTGATGGACAAGTTTTCTTGCGCAACCTGAATATGATATGTGAAGATTTTAATTCGTTGATATTCGTTCCCGAATCTTAAGCCAATGTCAAATTTGTTTTAATTAGATTGAAGTATCGACTATGCTCTTTTGTGACTTTTATTGGAGGTATGTCTCGTCTGGAAATACTGCAGTTGAGAAATTTGTTAGAGAGGTTAGGTCAATTTTAAATGCTCCTAGCAGATGTGTGTACCACAGTATGCTGTCTTGTGGAACTCCAAATAGAACAGAGAATAGTATTATGAGTCTTCCACTTAGGATTTGAAAGTATGGACACTGGAGTTTTAAATGAGTTGAAATGAGTACATTATGGCAGACTTGCTCTAGTGCCTGCATATGTTCTAAGAAAGCTGCTGAGTAATATTTAATTTCTTCTACCGGTTGATCTATTTTGTAGACTATGCTGTGGATGTATTGGATTGTGGCGTTGGGTTGTCTGAATCCAAAGGAATAGCCTGTAACACGTGTTTCTTTGGACAGAATAGGGTGTTTCGCTATAGAAGAAGCTCTTCAAAGATTTGAAATTGTAGACTGTAGACTAAGAGGTCTGTACGAAGTAACTTTCTTCAACGACTTTCTTGGATACGACCTACAATTATTTGTGCACCTTTGCATGAGTTGAAATGAATACATTATGGCAGACTTTCTCCAGTGCCTGCATATGTTCTAAGAAAGCTGCTGACGAATATTTAATTTCTTCTAGCGGTTGATCTGAATCCAAAGGAATAGCCTGTAACAAGTATTTCTTTGGGCGGGACAGGGTGTTTCGCTATAGAAGAAGTTTTTCAACGATTTGAAATTGTAGACTATAGACTAAAAGGTCTGTACGAAGTAACTTTCTTGGTTAGGACCTACAATTATTTGTGCACCTTTGCACAGAAATAGAAAGCTTTAGATGACATTAAATATAAAAATTGATAGATACGCAAAGCAGATATTACTAGAGCCATTCGAGATTGCAGCAGAAGGAGAACAAGAAGTATGTCTTCCTTATAAACTGTCTCTGCCAATCGACCTTGTTAAGTCAAAAGGGTTAGAAAGCATTATAACTAAAAATCTAGATTCGGTAACATCTATTATAATATTTACAGTACTACTTGTAAAATCAACAATATATTGTGTATTAAAAAAAGGAATCAAATAAGCGAATATTCAGTCTGGTCAAGAAAAGGCATGTCACTGTTTCTTGAAGTTTATCAACGTATGCACATCACATTGTTTACTAGAAAAGAAAATATAAACTATAACAGTTTATTGTTAGAAATGCAAAAATTTGATGTGATAAAGTAATCAGAAATGGGAGTTTTAAAATCATTATTTCCTTAGCACGTTTAAGTGGTCGTTCACTACACTTCTTTCTGGGAACGCTTTCTCTCTCACAATGTCCTTACAAACTTATTTTAAATTATTTTGAATTGTTTATAATAGGGATAAGCGGTTGGAAATTCGGTGTATAAGTATTTTTGAAGCAGTTTTGTACTGAATATGTCCAAAAACCAATAATTTCGATTGCTCTGCGAGACGAACTTTCAATTACGTTCTTTGCTCAAACATATGCAGTATTTTACAAAAACAAGACCAAGAAGAAAATAAAGAGCCTACTGTATTATTTCTGAAACCAGACGTTTTCGTGTAATAGCAGAAAAACAATGAAATAGCAATGAAATAACACAAAATAATAATTATTTCTTGGGAATACATCGTTTATTAGTTAACTGGCAACCAACCGAAGAATCTACATTACGATCAAATTGGGTTGCTTATAAATCTATGACACACATTTACGTTTACATAATTTTTGGAGCACCCGTTATATATACATATTGAAAATGGGGTTCATTTCAATTTATTGCTGGCGCTGAAGGCTACGGAAAGTAATTCGTATGTCTAGAGTCCATACCATCCAATAGAATTTGTAGGTTATTGAACCTCTGTTTTGTCATCATTCGTAAATATTATGAATAAAATTTAAAAATCCAATAAATCGATCAACCAGTTTCGCAAATACCAATATGAAATATCATTTTATGCATTTGAGTGGAAATCGTTGTAGTAATAACGCTGTGTTTTGGCAGGTGACAAATCATAATACCTAATTTTCATGTTTTCGATGCTAAATATATAGAAAATGTAAGCGATCATACAGTAAATTTTTTTCATAAAGGGATATTCGCCTCTGTCATTTCCAGGCGCCATTTTCTAATTACATTTGTTATCACACAAATATTGGCAATCTAATGCGGTGATCACGTAGCTGTCACGCCCGGAGACTAAATCTAGAGAGGCAGTCCAGAACCACGAAGGGTTAAACCACAAAACAACCCTCCGGACTGACTTTAGCAGGCCCAGCTAAATTACAAATAACTCACTTAATTAGTAACTTTATCGCAATGAAATAAAAATGGACAAGCTGGGGAACATTCAATTGTGCCTGTATTACAATGTATTTGGACTTATGTAGTAAATCGCACGGCTCATGTTTCCTAAGGGAATCTGTTACCGCACCAGATGCCCAATAGGCACTCCCTATAAACCCTCAAATACCAAACTAACAACCAACTTATAATGAAAATATCTGTTGAACATAACTTTAACAATATAATGTTTTTAGTGAAGTAAGTTTCTTAACGAGCTACTAAACTGACTTAAAATTAATTAAAACAAGTTTTATATTATCATCGAAGCTATTTGTAATAAAATGAAAAAATAATTAAAAAATTCCAAAGTAGAGAAAAGGTACGCTCAAACTAGTTTAGATTTGTGATTCATTTGGACTTATTCAGTGAAATATTTTCTGCTTATTTTAAACAATAACCCTTGTATACAACCCCAGTGTTAAGATTTGTCTTATTTTCTTGTATAATACCAAGGCTATGTGCACAATTTCAGTTATCTAACATATCAAGCAGCACCTATATCACAATTTAGCTATTATTTTTCCAATATCAAAACATGATGAATTAGCTTTATTGTGGGCATTGTTTTTTTCGTAGTTTCAACATTTTACGAAATCAAAATCTCGTCGCCAGACACTATGTAATTTAGGTACTCATTGCCCTCCATTTCTTAGCGCTGCAGGAAAGCCTGCGCAGAGGCCGTTCCCTGGTTTTTGCAAAAATCCGTCAACATCTTTGGCATCCACCTCGCACAAAATTTGTGGTAACCTGTTCGTGATAATTACATCCAGTAGCGTACGTAAAATTTGAGTAATATTCACGTATTTTCTCGCTTAAGACACGGACTGGCTTCAAAAAATCACATAGCAATTAAAAGTTTTTTCGCTCGTTGCGATTTCCGTACCTACTTGCATTATTCGTTTCAGTCCAAACACTATTTCGATTGTGTTTTTCATGTTCTGTAATTAGTAACTAATTAATTAAGGTATTTTCATGCTAGACACGAATAATTTCAACATCCTGAAAAACTGTTATAGAATAGATTAGCAGCGCTAATGGATTATAATTTCCTGTGCATGTTGACTATCTCCATAGACTTAATTTATCAGTGCTAAATTATATACCTGAAAAAATGTAAACGACTGGCTCAATAGCTGTCTACATAAAGATATCTAGGAGCATCCTCAAAATTACATTTTCTTGAAAATTATCTTCATTACAGAGTAATTGCAGTGAAAACCAGAATTTATTTTATTAATAAAAATAAATACCACAAAATTATTATTAGTCACAGTTAGAAGCAGCATAAAAAAACAATTGTTGCTAAGCAACGTTGTGATATATTTGGAAACAGATATCATATCTTTATTAAAAGAATACACAATTAATTTTAAATATGACGTTATTATTTATGTTGTTTTGGACGACATAAGCTAAATTTAAAAGAACTGCATGTGTTTAATTATAAAGATCGAAGGGCAAGCGTGTGATTGCCTAAAAATGAAAAACAGATACATAGACTTGCAAACAGTTTTAGATTCTTATTCTTCTTAAGGAATTAACGCAGCACCTTCGTAAATATAATTTTTCTAGCTAAATAATGCACAAAGCTAAAACTAAAGAAAACCAAGGTGTTTATGAATGTTTATTGTAGGTACTTACAAGCAAGTGTTACATTGATCATTTGATTTCTAGACAAATACCTTAAGATAGCAGATTACTTTAGTATGAATGTGTAAGAGGCAACCAAATAACATTGGACAATAATTTGTATACCATTATTCTGCAAAATTTCGCATTTCCTGTAGCTTCTCCCGTAAACGTAATAAAATCCCTGAAAATATCTATTTTAAAGTTGCATACTGTTAATATTATTAAAATAATAAATATTTATCTTCAGAAATGCAATCAAGCCATGCTTTTTCTTACTTCTGAATTTATCAGTGTCACAAATTTGCTTAAATATATTCAACGAACAACATTTTCAACAATTCTAATAAGAATTTAATGGCTATATAATACCTTAAATATTGAGTTTAAATAGTTTAATTTTTTAGTACAATTTTTAAGCAAACTAGTGTGTCACCAAAAGCCCTTTTAGAAAAAATAAAAGCTTTAAGTTATATTACAGTAGCATTGCTGAACCCTACACGATCGAAATGAAATTTATATTAATTTAATTTCCAATTAATGTAGCGATTATAAGAAAGTAATACCCTGGAAATTAAGTTGCTATTTTAATTGGAATCAGTTAAATATAACGTATTATGTGTAAACTGAATGGAGGTTTCAATTGAGATATCACTTTCCATTTAAATCTTCGGTGTCAACATTTTGAACCTCAGGCAATATAGTTTTATTGCAATTGATACAACTTAACTGTCGTCAACAGCCTTTTCTCTAAACACGAGCTTCTGCTCTGCAACGTGCTTCTCCTCAGCAATTAGGGAAGAACACGGAGGACCTACAGTTTCACGTAAAAAGTACAGAAACTGTGCTAAACTCTACAAACCATTATCCAATGATAGAGATTTTTCAAAATTACTTGAATATTTAAATGCTTTTAAACCTATCCAAATCTGAGCCCCATAAATAAAAAAATATTAAAACCCTTAGAGATTCAATTTATAACATATTTTGCTATTACTTTAATTAATTTGAATTAAAAAATTGTTTGTTGCATCTTCTTTAAATATCATAGAAAAATCTAGTTTTTTAAAAACATTAACAGCAAATATTCATTCCGCGTATGTTCTTCTGATACAAATATTCGATGAAGACATTTCATGAACGAAAAAAAGGTACTATGCATAGTCTAGGTCCGAGCCCTAGACACCACCGAATCAAAGAAATAAAAATCACCTGCTGCAACCTGTCAAATAAACTCCCGAACCCTAGTCTGGCAACCGTGGAGTTTAAATGCTTAAACGTTCCCTTACAATTTTATTATTTTATCATTCGAATATATTACGACGTTAATTTGTAAGTACCCAATGCTTGTATCTTACTGCTGATGAGACCCAGGTAGCTTAGAAGAATTCCGATGGCCAATTATGAGACCTAAAAATCGCACACAAATTCTAGTAAGCATTCCATCAATACAAGTTCAATAACTGTACCAACTCTCATTCATATCTGTTTTTCGGTTTCTATAATACCGTAACGTTATTGCAACCACAGAAGATACCTGTCGTTGCGCAAAACTCCACGTGCATATTTTTTAAATTTAGTACAGTCGGTAGCACAGTTGATTAGAATACAAATGCAAATGATGGAAATTTTTTACTACATTGAACGCATAGATCGTTAGCATTAGTTGCACTAAATAAATATACACCGTGCGTGTAATAGAAGATTTAATGATAAACGAATATAACAACGGCAACACAACATAATAATAACGAAGTATGCACAACTTGAATTGGAACTAGAATGCCATCGACCTCTCGGTAGTAGCGGTGGAAGAGTGGTGGTCTTGGTACTATTGGGATGCGCTTATAAATCTTTCTAGCATTCCCAGCGGACGTGTTATCATCTTGGAGGAAGCTGATTCTATTGTTCGTACGACTGGGAAAACCTGGTTGCTATAGTGTATTCCGTGAGTCCCAGGAATTTATGGACGGGGTGAAATTCTTGGAAACTACCGCTACAGATTAATAGGATATAAGATTTCCAATATTTAGTTTATCAGAAACAAAACGCTATTAACAATTTTTTAAAATAGGTTAGTTCCAAACATGTGCGAGCAACTTTTTTATAATTCGGCGCCATTGCGGAGATATGGCGCTTCAAAGTTTTTTAGATCAGTTCATTAACATATAAATAACTTTTTTTTCTTTCCCAATTTTGATAAACTGCATTGTTTTGGAAAGATAACCATCCAGCTGTATTTCTAGTCAATAAAAATGGACAGTTCTGTGTGAAAAGTGGATCAAATCTAAAACAGAAGTGATAATTTTACTGTAAAAATTTATAAATTATTTGTATGTACCCAAATTTCTATTCAAAACCCAGTTAAATAACTCCTTAAATGATATACATTCGAAAAAAATTGTAGAGACCTTTTTTTGGAAAACAGAATCCGACTTTAGAAGCTGCAAAACAAACTCAGGTTAACGAGCTCGTTTTATGGATATACCCTAATCTACACATTGTTAATCCACTTTTACAGTATATTGTATCTATAGTTTTCCAGACTGAAAAAATTGAATTGTAGGTTTTCTAAAACATCAAAGTTAAATCAAAATCGATCAAGGAACAAAACATTATTTGCATTTAAGTGAACGGATGTAAGAGAACTTTAAAGGTCCAAGAAAACATTTATTAGGTAATTTAGGGGTTGAATAACCTCGGCTATACGTGGTTAAAGTTTCTCGCACATGTTTAGAATCACCCTGTATGACAAAAGGCATTACACATACGTCTACACTTACGTTATATAGTATTACTTCAAAAAGCTAATTGTAAATCACTAAAATCGATTTGAGTGTTTGCTCTCGCCTCTATACAGTTCCTGTAACAACGAATTGAAAGTTTCTTTAAAATTGTAAAATTATAATCATCTTTGGAGCTCAGAAAATTCCCTAAAAGGCTTGAAGAATACAATGCCAGTTCTTACAACAAAAGCATTCAATTTGTGAAGGAATTTATCCTCTATCGAGTTCTGTTTCTAATACCATTAAAGCACCCTTGACGACGACTGCTACACGTTGTATCAATCCTCCAATTGCTCGTGTTTTGAGAGTCCCATTTTTAAAGAAATGCCTCGCTAATCTTATTTTCCGCGTGTTTTAAGACTTTCGTCGATAAAATTTTCATGTGAACGAAAACTTTCAATATACAAGTTTCTGTTTCATTTAGAATCGCTACTTCTGAACGCATTGATGCCCAATATTTCTTTTGAATTTTCAGCAACTTTGTGACAAAGTTCAAGGAAAATGAATGCATTTTTAACTTCTAAAATCCACTTCCTAACGAGCTTATTTTCCATAATTCCTAAATTGCCATTAATACCGTCCTGTTGCGCCAACTATATTTCAGAGGCATTTAAAATTCTTTATGACCCAGCATATCAGCAAAAGCAAGAAAGACTTAATCACGATGATGTTAAGCACTTTTTTTTATTATGAAACGCTTTTAAACAAGTCGTTATCTTTAAAAATGCCCTTTCACCGTTTGAGCTTTTTGTGACGCGTTCGAGAGCCTTCCGTCCTTTTGTATCTTAGTATTCTTTATAACTTTTAATTAATTTGATGAGCCTTTCTGCTTTAATTAGATCTGCATTGGAAGTTTTCTGTGCAAGTTTGTTTCTGTAATCTATTTTTGCGGAATACACCAGATTCAAATGTACACACTGGATTTAATATAAATAGCTACTGAATAACAGAAATAACCACAAAAGAGTGTTTCTTAGAAACATTGCGCAATAGAAAACCTTTTATTAAAATTAAAACTGTACAGACCTAGTCAAAACAGAACGAAATGTTTATAATTAAAGTAATTTATTGGGAAATTAAAAACCACTAAGTCGCAGTACAATACTAGTACTACTGAAATACTGCGCACAATTGCCAAATTTGTGCTATTATGCACAAAGATATCATACTTTATTCAACCCGTATTAGTTGCAAGCCAAGGACTACGACTACTTAAACTGTCTCGTAACGACACCATATGGCACATAGTCCAAAATAAAATTACCAACAACTGGTTGAGTAATACAACTACAAGAAGTAACGGATTTGAAGAACTAAAAAGTGATATAGAACAAATAAAAAAATACAGTTACAAAATAAAATATAAAAAATCACCAATATTCGTAGTAGGAGTAAAAAATGTAGAACCATAACAATATTATTCAAAAGTATTGACAAAGAAAAATGTGTTTTAAAAGCTCTAAAAAATGATCAAATAAAAATACAACCTAAGGAAGGGTTAATATACAATACTATCATAGAAGTTCTAAATAAAATAAAAACACAGTATTATACTTATAAGGGTAAAATAGATGACAGTTTCTGAGTAACTTTAAAAAACATTTTAAAAAATAGGGCAAAAAGTAAGCAATATCTTAAATAGTATTATTAAATATTAAAAAATAGCAACAAAGAAAGAACGACGAAGAACAACAAAGACAAAATTACCAATGTTCTTTGTGGACCTGAAACAAAAAGAAAGAACAGCAAAGAATGCACAACAAAGAAAGAACAACAAAGAAAGAGCAACAAACAAAGAACAATACAGAAAGAACTACTAGTGTCCTATGTAGACCTAGAACAAAAAGAAAAAACAACAAAGAAAGACCAACAAACAAAGAACAACAAAGAAGGAACTACCAATGTTCTTCGTGGATTTGAAACAAAAAGAAAAAACTACCAATGTTTTTTGTAGACCTGAAATAAAAAGGAAGAACAACAAAGACAGAACAATAAACAGAGAACAACAAACAAAGAACAACAAACAAAGAACAACAAGGAAAAAACTACCAATGTTCTTTGTAGACCTGAAGCAAAAAGGAAGAACAACAAAGAAAGAACAATAAACAGAGAACAACAAACAAAGAACAACAAAGAAAGAACTACCCATGTTCTTTGTAAATCTGAAACGAAAAAAGAACAACAAACAAAGAGCAACAAACAAAGAACAACAGAAAAAGAACAACCAATGTTCTTTGCAGATCTGAAACAAAAGGCTTGAAGCAAAAAGAAAGAACAACAAAGAAAGAGCAACAAACAAAGAACAACAAAGAAAAAACTACCAATGATCTTTATAAACCTAAAACAAAAAGAAAGAGCAACAAATAAAGAACTACTAATACTCTTCGAACCTGAAACAAAAAGAAAGAACAACAAATAAAGAGCAACAAATAAAGAACAACAAACAAAGAACAACAACAAAGAACTACCAATATTCTTTGTAGATCTGAAACAAAAAGAAAGATCAACCAATAAAGAACTACCAATGTTCTTTGAAGATCTGAAGCAAAAGGAAGGAACAACAAAGAAAAAGTGACCCAGAAAGAACAACAAACAAAGAACTACCAATGTTCTTGGTAGACCTGAAACAAAAAGGAAACAACAAATAGATATCCAAAATTAAGCTATTTATGAAAACACTAGTACAATTTGAGGCACCTCCTCGTAAGAAGGAAATATCCACAATGTATGAGATACCAAAGCTGCGGACAATCAAAGAACTTCTGTTACAAGGATCCAGGCTGTGTTAAATGTACAGAAAATCATCTTACCAAAAAAACAGTAATATGCGTATGGGAAATTTTTGCGGAAATACACGAAGAATACTCCGCACCCTGCATGCGCTTTAACCTGTTTAAAGTAGTTAGTGCCACGACGCACTAACCTAGGGGGACCGACGATTTTAGATACTCTCCGGAACACCACGATAGCAGCCTGTTATCGTAGAATGTCTTACCAGAGATTACCCAAGTTAGACAAAAAATACAAATACAAAATGTACCAACTGCCAAGAACACCACCCAGTAAACTATAAGCGCTGTGTTGTGTATAAACGTATACAACAAAAATATACAAAATATACAGCAAACACACAACATCAATAACGTTAACCAATAAAGAGTTGGTGAAATTCCGAAGCAAGCAAATGACATAAAAGAATTGAAGATGACAATCAAAAACTTAATCACTCAAATGGCGACAATAATGAAACTCATCAAACACTTGTTAATAAACTGTCTTAATGGCTCAAATTCATAGAGGTAGTGGTGTGGAACGCCAATGGTCTGTTGTATCATGTATAAGAAATTCCAGTTTTCTTACAACACAATGCAATAGATATGATGTTAACTCTTTTTCCCACAGATATGTGTAAGGATAAACGCTAGTGTTAATAGTATGAAAGAACGTACAACAAATAACTTAACAGAAAGAAGAAGAAGAAAAAGAACAAAGGGTGTCGAGCAATTCATTTGAATGATTTTACTGTTCTGTCTATAATCTGAAAATATTGTGCAATTCTGTCGATTCATTTTTGAAAAATAGCATTTTGAAGTTTCGGATGTGTATGGGATACATTAAAATAAAAAAAATTCAAAGAAAGTATTCAGGATATTTTATTAAATGCTCAAAGTGGCCACCACCATTCTCTGTATAATAAACATTAAAATTGGTAACATAGCAACGAAACGTAATAATACTATGGTTGTTTTTTAATTCGCTTCGTCTGTAAGAAATATCATATTTATCAAATGCAGCTTCTTGCTGCAAATCTGAATTGTTAACATTTTTCGATAAGACTGTGGTAGATAGAAAGATAAATTATTGTTGTGCCGAATTGTGCAAGGTCCTATGGAGTGGCCAGCCACGTCATCTGATCTCCCTCCACTAGACTTTTTCTATGGGGTCTTCTAAAAACTAAGATTATTATTATTTTTAAACCTGATTCTTCGAAAGCATTAAGAAACAGATTAATCAGGTCTGTCATTCAATAAGCCCCGAAATTTTTAATAATGTACAAAATAGCTTTAAAAATCAATTGCATATTCTATGGAACCTGGTGGAGTCCACTTTAAATATTTTATAAAATATTCTGAACGGTCTCTTGAAAATATTTCAATATCATTTCTCATACGTTTTCGAAACTGAAAATGCTATTATTCAAAAACGAATCGAAATAATAGAAAAAAATCTCAAATTGTACCAAAACCTTTCAAATACACATTTGACAACCCTTGATATTTAAAATTTTGCGATTGCTGGTGGTGGGAGCTGGGGGAATGTAGTAGAATAGATGACCTGCACGGTAAAATTATTTATTAGTTATGAAGATATTCAGGGCGGACGGTTTTAGGTGAGACGGATTGTACGATAGATGAGTAATAAATAAATGCAATTGGAAAACTGTATGGTGAAGGGATGTCGTGATGGTAAAATGTTTACGTAACCCTTGTAATAGTAAATCTTCAAAGTTTTTCCAGTAGCATAGATCTGTAAATTATGCTACTGCATTATATTTGATCAATTTCCACCAAATACAAATATATTGCTGTGATATTATAATGGGGGGCTTAAATGCTAATTGGGCAAAAGTGTCATCTAAAAGTTAAAGTTAAAAGATTTGTTGTGTAAATTAATAATATTTTTAAAAATGGGATTTGACAGCTTGACAGTTCTCCCATCTGTCATAATCTTTGTAATTTCATTGATTGTCAAGTAAAAGTAAGCTTTTAAATTCGATTAAATAATTGAATTATTCATTCACTTTTGAATCGCCGTCGGGGCAAGACGTGTTTTCCGTCTCAAAATAACCTCTTCCGTCGACGATTACTAAATTTTGAATTGGAGATTACTTTTGTTTTTTGTTTTTTTGGAATGTCATAAAAAATGTAATATTTTAAAAGAAAATACAGCATCATCAAACGAAGTGTGATTTTGATCGTCGCAAATAAAAAATGGTGAAGAACGACGTGACGGGAAAAGCCAGCAGTGCACGGAGAGCTGTACCAACCAGGTGGAGGTGAATTCAGTCTGTGTACCGGATGGGTAGCTGTCCAGGGCTTAGCGTGCCTAACTACAGTGTAAAGGTTGCTGATAAAAGATAAACTAGTTACGGTGACATTAAGGGAAAGTGAAGCTTTGAAAGAATTTGCACGAGTTTTTTTTACGTTGTCAACTTTTGAACGAGACGAAGCCACGAGTAGACACTAGAGACACTTTTTTAATTCCCTGAGATAACAGTTTTATGTTTGAGCTAGTTGGCGTAAGTTGTTTGTTATATACCATGACGTTTATTACATAGCAACTTTTTGTCGCTACCAACGTGGGGCGATAATTATAATTATTTAAGGGATAACACAATATATATATATATATATATATATATTGATGCCTGTTAAGTTGTCACCTCCGGCATACAGAAGAGGCGGCCTGACCTCCACGTCTTCCCTTTGATCTGTTGCTATAAATTCGATATATATATGATGAGGGGGACTCCGACAATCCGAATTTCAAAAGAGGGGAAGCAATTTCTTCTTTTTTATGGGGTCATATATAGAGCATACGAAAGATACGTTCGGACCTCCAATATATATATATGAAAAGGGACATCTAATTCATTGTTACCTCCAACACTGTTGCCAAATCTACACACATGACTCAGCTGTTCTCACCTACAACTAGTACGGGGGCGTATGGTAGAAAACCTACCGTGATAATCTTAATATGCATATATGTGCTATACATTGTTGAATTTGTTTTGAAACGTAAATTACGAATTACGATGCTACCAGGCTCTTAGTGGTGGCAGAGAGCCGTAAAACCCTTTTCTCCATGGCGCAATCAGAACTGAATTTTTTAGATTTTATTGAAACAGTCATCATTAGATAATTAGTAAGGAATTATTCGTTATTAATTTGTTTTCATAATGTGGACAGTTCTCTAGTAAATAATAAATTATGGAAAAGGAACTTAATTCTGAAATCGCAGTCAAGGTCCTTTTTGTTATCGTATTACGTATCTTA